>CAEFZY010069732.1:0-25183 GCA_903066815.1 Brachyrhaphis roseni
AGCAGAAAAGGTAAGAGTGAGACAGGTGGAATATATGTGTAGAGGAAGACGCAAGTTCAATGTAACGTAACACGTCTTAGTGCTCAGGAGGAAGATGAAGAAGCTCTCAGTGACTTTTGGGAAAAAAGCTAAGGTATATTAATAAAACTTTGAAAACTCTTTCTGTGTACCGTCTGTATGTAGGCACATGCGGCTTATAGACAGGTGCGGCTTATGTATGTACAAAATGGGTTTTCCTTTAAGAATGTACTGGGTGCTGCTTATAATCAGGTGCGTTCTATAGTCCGGAAAATACGGTAATACTTATCCAATAAATGATTTGATACATTATGGGCATAAAATCTGTATTAATAGTTGTCATGTCAACAGATTCTGCCACCCAAGTTCTGGATTTACGTGGCTTTCTTCAAAATTACCAAAGACCTCTTTGCTGATTAAAGTTCTGCTGTAAGTTTAGGTGGATGGTCATGGCCTGGTAATTAATGCAACTAAGTCATATTCTCCTAATTTTCAAATAATGGACTGAGTTCAAGAGACATTCGAAGTCTGGGATATTGTTTATCCTCTAATGTTCCAACTTCTAGGAGCCTCTAGAGATCACACTGAATTTACATTACACAAAGTTTGACTCAATTTACTAAAGAGGCAACTTCTGAAGGCAAAGTCACACCATTCATACGTTTCATTCTACTTCCAAATGACGCAAGTCACCCAAAATCCCCAATAACTAAATTGTATTTTGCTGTAACATGACAAAATGTGGAAATTTACATAAAGTATCATCAATTTTGAAGGCACTTCTAATGTTTTAATAGTCTTTTCATACAAGACATCTGACCTGTAGTAGCTGACCACTTCCTGGTCCTCCTTCTGACCCTCCTTTGCATCCTGGGCCAACTCCCGAACGCTCTTAGTGCGGACCTCCTTGCAGTTGTCTTTCCAGAACAACCAGACCTCCTCCACCTCTTCTGCCTCTAGAGGATCCTCCCCATTTGCCGTCGACTCAATCTCAAACCTGGACAGCACTAATCTGGTGGCAAGTAGAAAAACAATCGTATTCTTTTAGTGCTCATGTTTGCTCCTCCAATTCTCTCTCTCTCTTAAAACGAGTGTCTTACTTAGTTTCAATGAGGATGTCAGCGTTGCTGCTGTCCAGCACTGCGTTGCAGATGAGCTCCTGAGTAACTGGGATGGATTTGTGCATGGATACACAGAGATCTGACAAGTAGTCCAGAAATCTGTGAACAGATTATTTTTATTTCTATTTTTAAGTGTTGGAGAAGCTAAGGCTGCAAAACATGGATTTAATTTATGTATCTTAATTTTAGGGTATATATCTGGAATAAAGTCCATGCATCTTAGATAAATTAAAATTTTGTTAAAGGGGCAGTATTATGTGTTTCCCAGACACATAGGATGATTTTATAGTACAGGCAAGTAACTATGTTACCTTTACTTATTATAAAAATGCTACGTATATTAAATATGACGTGACTTTGTAATTTAACGCCTTGAAATTGGGCCTCTGTCTCTTTAAGAAACTCCTGCTCTTTCTGAGACTCCGTCTTCAGGAAGTCATCACAACATGGCTCCTCTATTAACCCTTTAACAACATTTTACCAGCGTTACACTGACAAGTAGCTCCCATATCAGCAGAAGCTCAGCTCCACCAGGTGTTTGCTAATTGCTGCTGGCTAGTCTGAAGGAGCTGAGTGGGAAAATGGGGGCATGAGGGCTTGGACACTGCAGGTCTTAAGAGGAGTAACATCTCTAAAGTGGGAGTAGGTCCACCCAGCTGAATGGTTGCCATGGGAGATTAAAGGATTTCTCAAAAATGCATGAAAAAAAAAATCAAGGTAAGACTTCAGGTATATCTCATAACATGATGTAAAGCTCAAAAAGATAAATTTTACATAATACTGCCCCTTTAACAATACTCAACATGATTAAAACCTGGAAGAATTACAATAACTGGTCAGGTTTTCCTCGGTTAATATATTTATAGCCAATAACATTCTTTTAGAGACATTACAAACAAATCCTGGTCACATCAACAGTTTTTATCTCACTCTGTTCATCTGAAAACATCACCTCGGTTCCCGATTTTTCCTCACTAGAGTGACAAAGGTGTCAATCTCAGCAGCAGTGATGTGTTTTTCCAGCAGCTTCCGGTTGTTATGGAGCAGAGCTGTTATCGTGTCTTCTGCCAGAACGTCGTACCCAATCTGCTTCTGCATGAAGCGGAACTGTTTGGCTATATATTCCTGTGAACAGAATAAAAAAAGGGTTGCTTATGACAAAAAAAATAATAATCAAGATTCTGAGTTTTTATTGCAGCAGTTTGTAGCTTACTTGGTTCTTCCTGTAATCCTGTTGGGAATGGCGGAGAACTCTGTAACAGAGCCGGCAAATGTGCCTGAACGGAGCGTGGCGCTGATCTCCCAGCTCCTCCAGTCGTAGCATGGGACCGTCCCCGCTGTCTGTGAAAGGAGCTTGGAGAAGCTTAAAAATCTGGAAAGAAAACCAATAAGTTATCGTTTTCAGACGTTTGGTTAAGTGGTAATCTTATGCCAGTTAAGTCTACAGAGTTAAAGGCCTACCTGTTTAAGGATGTTCTGCTCTCTCATCAGTTTTTGTCTCTCCCTATTGGGTTTATTGACCATGATCTCTAACACGTCCTGCCCACTGTTGGGGATGTCCACCACAAAGAAAACCAAATCTTCTAGCAGCTTTGTCACAAACCTGGAAAGTGAAGATGAAAGTATTTCACTTGAGCAGATTTTTGTTAAATCATACTCCCATGTTTACAAATGTTAAATTTAAATAACACATTACCAGACATAGTAAGGCGGACTGAGAAGCATACCTCCTTTCATTTTGCGTAATGGTTCCTTTTTCCAGCTTGCCGGCTATAGAAGCTAACACCTTACTAGCATCGTTGGCGAAATCTAAATCTCGCACTTCTAATGGTGGCACCGGGACTATGGCGAACGCTTCCTTGTCTTCTTTCACGGTCGATGTTCCAATCTGAAAAACGTAGCAAAACGTCCACCTGTCAAAGCAGACTGATCAATGTTGGTCAACTGATGACAGTAGACAAACCCCTCACCCGTAGCATGACGGGTTTCTCCTCCTCCTTGTCAATTGGGAGGTTGGTACTATGAACCCACGTGTTGGTGCACAAGTGTCGAAGCCTGACGTAGGAACTCCTGAAAGAAAAAAAAAACAACAGAAGGACGAAGTCAACAAAAAATAATGAATAATTACAAAGCAGAAGTAATAGATGTTTTTCAAAACTTTTGGCAAAAAGGTGGTATTTATTTGTTTTCAATCTCCAACACATTTCGCCTTTCCAGTACACCACAAGAAAAACTACTAGTTTTGAAAATCTAGAGATCTGACGTTCTGTTCATTCCTCTTTGCAAAAACAGGTTAGTCAGTCCGTTTGGGTGGAGTAGGTCTGAACAATTTCAAATCTTCTCAACTGGATTTAGGTCTGGACTTTGACTGGACCACATTAACACAGAAAATATGGTTTGATCTATAACATATCAGATATGTTATAGATTTGTTTGTGGTCGTCCTCCTGGAAGCTGCGCCTCCAGACTCAAGTATTTTGTAGCCTTCATCAGGTTTTCCTCCAGGATTTTTCAGCGTTTATTTATATTTATCCTCCCATCAACTGTGACAAGCTGCCATGTAATTGCTGGGGATGGTATTTGAAGGCGGCATGTTGTAAAACGTCAATTCATGTAACATCTGACCAGAGAATGTTCTTCCACATGTTTGTGTCTATGTGGATCGCCACATCTAAAAACAGAACTCGTATAAGAATTGGGTTGGAACAAACTCCTTCCATTTTCTACTTGGCACATTCAACGGTCTCCCTTTGATTTCAAAACCTAAATTTAAGCATCATGTTTTTGTGTGAAGGAGACATATAGAGGCCTAGAGGTATCTTTTAGATAGCTTTATGAATTGTTGAGTTGTCAATCAAGACAACTCGAGACATGTTACAAGTGTTATGTTCAACTACCTCTAAAGCAATGAAATGCAGCACCTGACAATAAAGCAGACTGAAACAGTGCCAAGTAAAACAAAGAGGAAAGTGCACCCCAACAGGATTTATTGCACAATGTACTGTGATAAAAAGACACACCTAATAAATAACAAATGACTATAATGATCAGTCAGAGTCTGTTGCAACCTTATTGCCTCCCCGGTGAACTGTATTGCATGTGTAGAGATTAGCTAGCATTGGCTTGTGTGGCCTTATTGCTCCTGTAAGCACGTATTAAACTTCAACGCCAAACGCTTGCTTCACTGCAACATCACCCGGTCTGCCCCATGTGTGACCGTCTGTGTCATCAGCCCGGCCTCAGGCGCACCACACAGATAGTAGCCATATTCTTAGCAAAGATTATGTAATTGGCCACCGAGGCTAACGAGCTAACCTTTGTGTGCCAGTTCTGTCAGGCGCTAATTAGCTGGCCTGGCTAAAGTCTGAGAGGCAGGGTTATATCAGGTTGAAGTGACAGGTAGTCACACAAAGGGCATGACATTGTAATCAAACTGTGTAGCCTCTATTTTCATCTCGCAAGGATAAGTACACCATTGGACTTTCAGAACCAAACATTCATCCCTCATACCATGCAGCTAAAGTGCTTTGCTGCTGCATACAACAAATACTAATTTATTGTGTTTCCATTTAGTAAACTTATTTTTATAACTCCAGTTGTGAAATTTAAAGTCAATGGAAACTAAGCTTATGCCGCCTTCGATTGTTATAAATATGCTCCATATATCAAACAGAACGTAAAAACTTCACAATCTGAAACTGACCTCCGTCTCTTTAAAAAGCTTCTACTCTTTCCGACACGCTGCCTTCAGCATCACAAAATGCTTCTCATTAATGTTTCTTAGGAACATTGAACCGAGAAGCAGCTCATATGATGAGGTCAGCAGACTCTCAGCTCTGCCAGGCGTTTACTAAATGCTGCTGCCGCTAGTCTGCGGGAGCTGAGTGGGGAAGGCGTGCTCTGTGAAGCGGAAGCAAGCAGGTGTGTTTTTGATGAGGGAATAACTTTATAACAAATACAAAAACAAAAAAAGATCAATTTTATGCAATAGTCACCATTTGAACGGTTTCCATTAACTTTGTTCTATTAAACCTACCAGAAATTCAAGATCAGATCAGATTACAAAACATCCCCACTAAAAGTGTGCACCTTACATAATATGTGGTTTGTATTCTTGCGTAGAAACATTAATAATTATGTTGATATTTTGAAATCTGGGAGCTTCCTCCCTTTCTTGTTTTCATCTAGGCAAGCCTGACACATTTCCTGTTTTGCCTTTATAATACCATTTTTGTGTTTAAAAGATCTGCTTTTAGTCAAAAGAGAGTGATCGCACAGTCAGAACAGACAGCACATAACAAAACTGGTCCGTGTCCACAGTTGCCCACTTTTAAAGTCAATACCACAGAAACTAGTTTCGACTGATGCTTTAAATTCCCCCTCCACAAAAACACATGACTCACATGTTTTTCCTCTTTGAAATGTTGTTTTTTGACATCACTGTGGTCTTCATGAAGGGACAGTGTTTCGTCAACACAGTTGTCATTCGTCAAGGTTTTTTTTTTTGCCCCATACTTTAAGATTCCTTCAGTACTACGTTTTCATTGAAAGTGAATTTGTCGTTGTACTCATGACTATAAGAAAGTTTGCGTCTTGAATTTTGCTTCGTTTTTATTCATTTATAAAATCATTTTGCTCCAAGTTTAAGAACTCTCAAGTAGAAGATCATTACAGCTGCAAGTCTTTCTGGTTTCCTCTCAACCAGTTTTGCACATGTAGGAAACTGGATGTATTTTTTTTTAATTCATCTTTGAAAATTGCTCCAGCTCAGTCAGATTGGCTGGAGAGGATCCATGAAAAACTATTTGTCTTCCTAAAGATTCGCAGTTGGATTTAGGTCTGGATCTTGATTGGGCCAATTTAAGATATGAATATTCTTTGATTCTACACATTTGCTGTCTTATAATGGCAAATTACAAACAGGTCTCGGTCACCGTCCCCCCCGAGAGATTTGTTCTTTATACTACTGTTCCTCAAATGCCAAATTTGGTTATAACATAATTTCTCACTTATTACAATCAAGCTTGGCTGTAATGTAAAACGTTTGCAACTAGAGGAGAGCAATAAATAGATTTTATTGTTTTTTGAAGATTAAATGTTTAGAAAATCTGGAATTGTTTGCCACTAATGTACTTCTTTGGTTTCCAGAGGGACGTTAACTCACCCAACAACTATTATGATAAACATGTTTAACAACTTCTTTTTATTTTGACTTTGAATTCAGGTCAACTCACTGAGGGAAATTAAATCCAGTTGTTGTTGTTTTCTTTTAGATATTTTCTGTCATTGGTATTTCTTTCAAAGAAAAAAAAACATGAGGGAAAGAAAATAGATTTAAATTTTAAATTGAAAAAATATGAGACTTAATTTTTAAGCCAGGTTGCCCAGTCCTGGTTTAACACGAGTTTCAGACAGGGGGATTTTAGAAGCTTGAACTCATTCACAGTTTGGACCAGGTTTCGTTTACGTGCCATACCTGGGAACCATGGAATCCCCTCCTCTTAGGGTGGTGGGGTCCAACTCAAAGATGGAGGACACCTCCATGCCGTCGGGTACAGGGACCAGGGTGTACATGATTTTCTCCTGCGGAGCGCGGAGGCGGCCTCGTAGAGCCTCGTTATCAGCATCCAGCTAAAAACAAAAATACAGTAAAGGACCTTCCTGCACAGGCTGGACGGGAGTTAAGAATCAGTAGCAACAATACTCAGCCATAAAGGTAAATAACCATGCTAAGTGAGCAAAGGTATATCATACTGAAGGTCTTTAAATTTGATAAGAAGTAATTTTATGTACATTTACAAGCATCCTCTGTGTTTTTTAAGCCTTATACTCTAAGATGACGCTGGAATTTGCTGAACTGCTGAATTTGTGCTCTTAAAGAAAACAAAATATATTCTTATTCAATAACTACCAGCACTGATGTGCACCAACTAAGATGATTACACAGTGACACCTTGTGGTAGTCAGGCGCTACTGACACACACAAAGCAAATGATGAGATTTTCTGCTGAATTTGGATTCGAGTACAGATTTTAATTTATATGCATATGCACACAAATTCACTGACATAGCATCCAAACAACATCTATGGATGGTGTGACATTACCTGAAAATTGAAGGGTGTAAAGTCCACCACCTAGAGCAGGAATGAGAAACCCAGAGCAGATTTTTAAAAAGAATGAAGTGGAGGCAAAGCTCCAACAATGAGAGAACATCTGACTTACAGAAGATCGCTGCTCAACGCTCTCCTCCTCAAAGTCTGGATTCACCTGGAAAATCCATTTGAAAAACATTATCCAATGAATCACTCATTTAATAATGATGTACTTATTTTCTTTAAATGAAATATATTCCACATAAATAACTGCAATTTTGAAATCTCTGCTTCCTGGACATTTCAGAATAGATTTTAAGGTGGTTTTGATGCCCTTCAAGCAGAACTATCTAAAAATGTTTCGCTTTTGCAAAATTACTGATCACAACAACATTGCAAAGAATTGTTCAATCATATGAAGCTTTTCCAGTAAAGTCATGTTGCTGATATATATTATTTATTTTTTTTTTTGCCAGAAGTTATTTTTGCAAAAAAGAATCATCACCTCTTTTTTGGCAAAAATAGACTTGAGTCATTATTTTCAGAAGGTGACGAAATACACCTGCTAAAGATTACAGCACAACAACAAAGCACTAAAACACAAAACAAACATGTAAAAATACACATCAATCACACCAACACTTATCAGGACTTTATAATTTTTGAAAGGATGTTAAGATTTGTGCATCATAAATTTACATGTCCACCTTTAGCGTCTCCTCCTCATTAACAGATCTGTTTTTCAAGAGTCCTTGAAAACAACAGTTATCTCCACTATCTGAACAGTTCAGATATTTTCCTTGTTTACATTATTTCCATATGTTTTTTTTATTACCTTTTGTTTTTATCTTGCTCTTGTTGTGTATGAAAAACTGTCTGTAAATTAGATGTCTCTTGGTGTTTAATTATTGCTGCCAGCTCAGAATTTGAATGTTTGTCTGAATCAGTATACCGTAAAAAGAAATAAAAAAATAAAAAAGGGTGTAATCCACCGACACACACCTCACCCACCTCTGCAGCCAAATAGCACCCGGTGGCCAAATGCTTAAACCTGAACAGACTGTTCCAATATCCTGCGCCTCCTCTGCATGGGTCATGGTGCACCACCTGGTGAAGAGAAAAACATTTAAAGTAATTGTTTCCGTATCAGGAATCAGCATTTAATTGATGGATTGCATTTTGGGAACACATTTCACCAACCTCCACTTCCCACAGTGCTTTGCTGCTGGTGGCCGAAGTCGCCGACTGTCGACCGGTGGTTCGGAGGAAAACGTACTGCTTCTTCCTGTGGTCGTCACAAGTTAGAAACTTTTCCTGCTCCGCATGGAATAACCGCACGACATCACCCTAAAACAAAACAAAAAAGTACATTTTTACTGTTGTAGACAAAAAAAATCAAGTAATGTCAATCGTGTCGGTGCCTACCCCCTTGAGTATAGTTTCCAGGTTGTCACTCCATTTCATGAATAGAACAACTTTCCAGCTTGTGTTGCAATTTACAGAATTAACCTGAAAAACAAAGGGCAAAAACAAAACCACACATAACAGAGAAATGCTGTATGACCATTGTAACACATTTATTATAGAGTTGTTACAAATGTTTCCATTTTACCATAAATGCAGTAACAGTCGTACCTCGTTACACCCCGGGTTGTCAACCAGCTGGTGGCTGCTGGCATGGAGGGGTTGTCCTGCATTCACAGGGTTGAGGACGACTTTGTCTCCGATCACCACCTGCAGGAGCAACGCACGTTTACAGAGGAAGACCACATTGCTTAGAAGCAAGAGATAAACAGAGAAAACCTTAAAATATGATAAAAACAAATTAATCATTTTACAAAAGTGACCTAAATTTTATAAATCAAACAAAAACTCTACAAGCTCAGATTTGTTTCCAACTATAGATGCCATCTCTTGACCACTAGGTGGAGTTAGAGTCCCTTTTTGTCTCTTACCAACATAAGAGACAAAACCCTCAAGTGTTAATTTATAACAAGTAGTGATTTAGACAAAGCTTTGATTATTTCCATGCACCACAAGCTGAACTCAACTTTTCACAGCGGTGCAAGAATTCACCTTAAAAAGTAACCGTCTTTAAATATTTGATTTCAAAAGTCAAACATTTGTGCCACAGAGAGTAATCTGCATGTTCTCAAAGAAACAGATTTTGAGGTTTTGCAGTCGTTGCTGCTGACCAAGACACTGGTCAGACAGAAAGAGAGGCTGGTGCCTCTTGGTCCTTTTAAAAGGATGAATCAAATGTGGAGGACAAATCTTCCCAAAGGGATTAATTAAGTGGAACTTAATTAGCCATTCAGCCAGCTTAACTCTATCACCTTCCATTAGCCACGATTAGAAACTGCAGATCGAGCAGCAGAGGTTACGTTCACATATGCTCCATTTACCCGAGCCACTCCGACTTCCCTTCAAAAAGCATTACGCAAATGTGGCTTTATATAACCTATTACCAAGAAAAACAAGAACTCTCCATTTATTTTCTTTTATAACTTGTTGCTTTTATAAGCACTCCAGACAAAATGGGTCTGTTTTCTGCTGCAAAAAAACCAAAAAAACATGACAAATTCAGAACAGGTGTGCTAAGTTAAGTGTCTAGCTACCATTCATACCAGAGACTTTCTCACATCTGCTGAGTTTGTGTTGCCATCACAAACTTTAACATAGTTTCTTTAGATTTTATATGGCAGACCAACACAAAGCGGCATAAAGCTGGGGAAAGAAGTGAAAGTGATGTATAGTTTTTAAAATTTAATCCATGAACCCAGCCCTAAGTCAACCCTTTGTGTGTCTAACCAGTATCGCTGCAGTTAAAGATGCAACTATCTTGGAAAATTACTGTACTCTAATTTTGTACATATTAATTTTTATCCATTTTTAATCAAAAACACCTCAGTTTCCACCTGGATGCCTGTGATTATCAAATTTCTAGTTTTGCTGAACATCCTTGCTTAGACTTCAGATTCTACTTTGACTGGGAAGGAACTTTATAAGAGGAGCTTTGGGGGAACCGCTGCCTTATATTCAGATATTTTTAAACTAAAATGGCTTTTCCAGTATTGGGCCATATTTCGCATATAAGTTGTTTTTTTCCCATTTATGCCTCAAATGGGAACCTTTCTTCCACATGTTTGGAGTCTCCTCTCTGTGTGTTTTGACCTGTTACAAAGAAAAAGTCTTACGCTATCTGAAAACATCTTATATATCCTTTCCTTTACACGTCATAATTTTGGTCTGTTTTCTGTTGGTCCATCACATCAAATCCCAATAAAATACATTGAATTTTGTGTTTGTAAGTTGGCAACATGAGCATAACTTCAATGGATCCGGATACTTTAGCTGAGCACTGTACATCCATATCTACAGCCTGTGGTTTTCTTTTTTTTCCACACACAGAGGAAATTGGCTGCACGCGAAATGAATTCTCACACTGCGTCTCATTTCCTGCAGCTCTCTCTGGATCAAACCGCAGGTCAGTACATCGGATTATAGCAGCATAGGTATTAAGAGAGATGTAACTAATAGATTCTGTTTTACCGAACGCTGCTACAACGCAAACTCTTACCAAGTGTGTGTTTTTTTGGTCTAGTATATATATCTATAACACAAAGTTAACTTACAAGTAGCTTTTTAGTAATTATGGGAACGTTTTAAGTCAATAATTCTTATATATAATTATAAGAATATAATTCTTTAATATAGATGAAAAAGTTCTAATAATCACTGGCAGATTATTTCACTAAAACGACCATTTTCTCATGTTATAAGCTCCTGTATATTTCTAAAACATTAATTGCAAGTTAGTTTTGTCTTCTTTCAAGTGTACCAAGATATTTGCACTACAAACTGGACAAGAAATACTTGGTCATATTTTGTATTTTTGCAGTGTATTTAGCATAAACAGCCTAGTTTCTTTGTTCTGTACCAAATATGTTCTTCATCAGCCCATCATCGTCCAGCTTTTCATCTGAGCTTGTGAAACACACCGGAAAAGATTTTGAATACACAGTGCTTCTAATCCAACCAGACAGATTCTCTTTCACGAACAGATCATTGTTTATCAGCAGTTCCTCATTCCTGACAAGTTGAACATTTCAAAACAAACGGCGTTGAGCCTGAACTGGAGGCTCAGATGTGGCGAGTGCATGTGATTTCTGTTTTCGAACCCCGTGTAAAGTCTAAAAATACACGCTAGATTCCTTCTGTTGGGCACAATTAACTGGAATCCCACACCCGGCGCTACCCACACTGTCTCCCAGGGATCTCAGCTTGTAGAAGGGCTGGATGTAGAACCAGGACCCCTCGTTCCCTGCCGAGTCCAGAGTCACTCTCATGGCATTCTTCTCCAGCAGTGCAGGTAGCCGCTTGTTCACCGTCAGGTATTTATTGCTTTTCAGGTGCAGCAACTGTTGGAACAACAAGGCATACGGTTACAGGAGACGTAACCACTCAATCTCTCTCTGGAGAGAGACGTGGAAAATGTTACACAGCTTGAGAAAAATGTGGAAAAACTGGTGCAACAGAGGCCATAGGGACAACTTGAACGAACTTTACAGCAGAGATACTTCATATTGTCTTTTTTTTTAGATCATGCAAGACTGCCAATTGATCCAAGGGGTTACTTTGGGAACTTTAGTCACAGCTGGTTTTCTCCTAACAAGCTTCTAAGCATATATTTCCCAAGCAGCAGTTGAATTATATAAGGTATGTGCAGCTAGGACATCCCACACTATCTCCCTTATGCACATTACGCAGCAAGTTTCTCAGATAAACGCACATGAATGCAAAACCTTCATGAGCAATGAGAGAAGGAAAAGACCTTTTAACAGTGACCTTACAGAACTTCTTTGTTCTGTGGCAATTATTTAAAACTCTTCCGATTAAAAAGCAGAATTATGGTCAGTTTTATCAAGCGCTCAGCATCCTATCAGCATGCCGCACAGCGCCGCAGTTCATTTAAGCAAAGCCCCTTATCTCGTCGGCCGCTGCGCACCTGAATCACATTTCCATACTGGATGACTGTTCCCAGCAGCTTGCGGTTTTCAGACTCATTCTGCTTCTTCTCGAGGTCTGCGGCGTGCTGGAAGGTCACGACAGAGCACATGGATAGAATCACAAACACGCACTGTCAGAAATCGCCCATGTAGTTACACTGCAATTATGGTTTGTGAGGATGGAAATAGATCTTACGTGAAGTTTATTGAGCAGGACCGTGTCCGTTGTGCTGTTGCCGCCGGGCTTTGCCGCTTTCCAGAACTGTTTCTGTGCCGAGTATCTGTTCATTGGACACAGCTTGAAAAGGCAGTCTAAAAGCACAAACAGAAAGACACACGTTTCATAATTTATCGTAAGAGTCTGCACTCATGCCCAGCGTCCTGACCTCGACAAACGCAGCCAAGTTTGGGGAAAGTGGTACACTGAGACTAAAAATAGTCGTTTTCAGAAGCGGAATGGCCTCTACTTGGTCTCGCTCATAACAAACTTCAAGGATATGTGGGGATTCACAGATGAGAGTTATGAGCATGAAGAAATGGCAGGAGTTCTGTTTCACCAGCAGCAGGTTTGAAGAATATGCAACAAAAAAAAACAACCAAAAAAACCCTGGACTTACATTAATGGAATATAATCTTCTGAAGATATTTTATTCATTGATTACAATCAGTCAAATCAAGTTTACTTTCAGCATCAAGGTAGTTCAGAGTGCTAATAAAAATATCATTCAGCCACCAACTATGAAACATGAAATAAACATTACATTTTGTCAAATGCCATCAACATCAAATATGTTGATCAATGCTTCACTTACTATTAATCAAAGGTAACTAAGCTGGTGGGTTTTTAGCCTTGGTTTAAAGGAAGTCAATGTTTTGGCTGTTTAGCAGTTTGTTCTAGACTTGTTCTGCATAGAAGCTGAATGCTACTTAAATAATAAACGTAACTTACAGTTCAGTAGGAAAAAACATTTTTAATTTAGCTGATATGATTAAGATGAAAATAAAAGAAAAAACCTTTGCTCATACTGCAAACAGAAAAATGGGAAGCAGCTATTTGTTACTTTTTAAACTGTGGATGAACAAATCAATCGATCCGCTCTGATTTACTTCATTTTAGGAAGTCGGTGATTGGTCGATGTTAATGTGCGAAACCGATCTTATCCACCAATCTTATCTACAAACATCTGAAAATCAGCCACTGTTACTTTTCACTCTGGCCTGAGAAAGGGCAGACTGACGGACCCGGCCAACCTCACGAGCAGATCGAATGAGCCTGGATTGTTTCACAGGTATTGTTCAATGTTTTTCACAAAAAAGATTGGAACATTAAAATTGTATGTCACAATACACTATACATAACAACTACTGACAGAGTCAGTTATAGTTTTGTTTTTTTCTGTTATAGTCCAGACATCTTTGTTAAACTGTAAGGACAGATTTTAATGCTGCACAGTGACTGGTGGGATGGAAATAAAGACGAACCAACACCAGCCAGGAAACAAAACTGACACAATTTACATTTTTTTTCCTTAAAAAAATGACAAATGACAGAAAATAGTCTAAAAAAGAAATCAATCTTTCAGAGTTGACCTGAATTGATAAAAAAAATAAGTTGTAAAACATGTTTGACAAACCAGATGGTAGTTCTTTGGAGGCTTGACATTCTGAACTAAGGAAATTCAAATGGAGAAAAAAATAATAATAATCCAGATTTTTCAGAGAATTAAATGTTCAAAAACAGAAAAATTTGTCAATTGATAAAATCAACTTATTGCCCAGTCCTGATGTGCACAACATAAAAGAAAAACTCTGACTGAAATGGGGATTCAGTCTTATGGACAGCGTGAAGTTCACAGCTATTTAAAGGAGCTCTGCTCCAAGCACAGGAGCAAACTGGACTGGTTTGTGCATCTGACCAGCCCAGACACCCACCTCACTCTATTGGGAAAGGTTTCAAACATGCTATAACAAAATACATCAGTGTCCGCTCCAAAGGAGAGAGGGAGATGTTTGGGTGACCTTCTCTGCTCGGTCTGTCCTAAACACAAACTTGATTTGGATCGGATTTGGTAGAGACTGATAAATATACAAGATACAACTAGAAAAAAAACTTTCTGAGTTGTAATATGATAGACTGACTCATCCGTTCAAACATTTACTATGAGTTACTGCACTCCAAGTGTCAACTAGAACTCTACTGAGTAATAACAGAGATAAAAATACGCATTTGGGCTACCGTACTCAGAAATGCGGTCAAAGCAAAGAGTGTCGGGGGATTACCCATCAAACAGCCTGGAGTGGAGGAAGCAGGGCAGGAAAGAGGAGGGCAAAGACCAAAAAAACAAAACGGGGCACTGGGAGAACGTTTGGCCACTGCAAACAGGCAATAATGGCTATTAAAAGCAGAAAAATACCGTGGCGTACTACTGCGGAGGAAAGGTATTTACTAAAAAGTTAATTGCAAAATGTAGATAGTATGTATCTGCAAAAATCTTCACACAACAAATCTACTAAAGATGAACACCCGTTGGACTTTCAACCTCATTGTCCTCAAAAGCTGCGTTTCCAAAATTGCAGAATTTAACATTTCAAAAATCAATTTGCTTAATAAAAATAGAAAAACCAATGACAGTCCAGTGGTGGATCAACCCCAAAGATACTATTGACCCTTCGCACGTGACGTCACCGCATCAGACCTCTGCCCAAAAAGCAGATACCTGCAGCTTAATGTCGCTTTTATTTAGTCGATTTCACCTTAAAAATGGTCATGAGATGCTGTGCGATCCACTGCCAAAAACAGACCAGGAGACAAACCAAACTTGTTATTCGTAACTTTTAATGAGGAAAGACGCGGCGGCGATGGATATCAGCTGTCAATAATAATGACTGTCAGCCCTCGGTGTAACCGCAGATTTGAAGTGAACGCTTTTTACACTTTTTGCTTACATTCAAGTTTCCCTTTTGTTATTGCAACATACAGTGCAGCAATAACCAAAGGGGGGTTTTGAACATGAACTGGTCAATGAATTTTGAAAGTTAACCATGCTGTAATTTTCTCATTAGGTGTTAGGAAACGTGTGCTTTGCCTTTTGCATCTAATAGGGATCTTTCAAACACAGAGTGAAGAAGCAGAATTACAATATTTTCAATATTCTTTTTTACCATCGACCTGCCAGAGGACTACCAATGGAAATTAGTTGTTGTGGCTAAAACTGGCATATTTACATGGTTGTTTAAATGTCCTCATGTTAATTAATATGCCCTGTCCTTTATGAAATAAATTCAAAAACACCCTCAAATGTGTTGCAAGCAGTTATGCTCTCTACTTGCGATTCAGTCTTCAATTAACAACCAAGTCTACATGATCTCAGAGTTAACATTTCTTTCCTTTTCTTGATCTTTGCAATGTCACTATGAAACCGTGATATAGTTGCACAGGAAGTGTGCTCATAATGTGGATAGTTTGATTTCATACTCAGTTTATTGTGTACCTTTGAGAATAAATACAACCTGCATGTACAAAACACAAACTGATCATTTCATCCATTAGCCCCTCAAATCAGAGACAAGCTAGATTAAGCACTCGGCTCCCTGCAGATCTGACTTTTTAAATAGCTTACAGGTGCTGCTAATACTCCACAAAGAGGTTAGGCTCTAGGCCTGTTACAACGCTTCTGATTAACTCTGGTGGCCGACACAAAGGGCTTTTTTGTCGACAGATTAACGATTACTTCACAATGCTGAGGTAAATGGTCTGCTTTTCCGAAAACCAATTTGGCGACAAGGATCAACATTTGCAAAACCTGAATTATTATTGTGTGTGCTATGATGCAGTAACCAAAGCGTGCAGTAGGTCAACAGTGTGAAATCCAGTCAGTGTGCCTCTGCAGTTACAGCAGCGTAGCGATAAGCCACACTTTTGAATATCATTTGACTAGCTCAGTTAGAAGCGAGCAGGTCACTTCTCTGCATCTTTAACTGGGAAGAAGTGGCATTGTGAAACGGTGAACTGTCTGCAAGTACAGAAAAGTACTGAGCGAGAGACCAGTCCTAACTAGTCGCTCACAGATGTTTCTCAACAGAGTGGAATCGGAATAATTGTGTCAAACTCCTGAAGTGTTGATAAGACATAACATTTCTTAATGCTACATTTACCATTTAAACCGACAGTACAATATGCTAAATAATTTGTGCTTACGAAAAACACATTGAAATGAAACAAAAAATTCCTTAAAATGTCTAATGAACAATAGAGTCCAGTAGATATGAACTTACACAGCACACGCTATCCAATGAGTTAGAACATTTGTTGTGATGAGACCAGTACCACTTCAAAATAGAAATTGTTTTGCTTGTTGGTCTGATGTAATGTTATAATCTGAAATGTGTTTTTATGAGCTGTAAACAGAAAATCATATTTAAATGAAATAAAGATCTGAAAACACTCTTGTGTGGCGTTACTTCAAACAGCAAGTCATTAGTGAACAGTTACTGAAATAAACTTTTCATTTACATAATAAATCTGACTTTGTAGTGCTATGAAAAACTAATTACCTCCTAAACCTAATAAGCATCTCTAGTCTTTTAGGATTCCTCACTTTCTAAAAAGCTCCACTTTTGTCTTGTCTGTTAAAGTATCAAGTGTGAATGAAGCTCTCTTAAACAGGTAGTCTCAGACATGTTTCAAATCCAAATTTGAAAGATATTACAATGGTTTTATTAAATTACACTGTGTAATTTAGTGTCACATTTTGAAGGTTATGCTTTTAACACGGACACAACTTTAATCAAAATATTGTTGTTTTTTCCCCTTTCCTTTGATCACTTTAAATTGTCTTGTGTATTAAAGGTGCTTTGCCTAATTTGACCAGGACATTTAAATCACAAGACCGTTGACAAGAAGGTTTCTGTAGTAACCTACTTAAAAATAAACAAGTTTTTTGTTGTTGTCCTCTATTTAAACATTATTGACTTCAAACTACTCGACTGTGCATCTGTGTTTAGATTTGCTGCCCCATAAAAATAGGTCACCTTCTGATTACCATGTAGCACACGAGGCTAAATTAGGCAGGCACTAGCCTGCTGGAGTGGAGACTCCATCCTCACACGTTCAGTTAAACTCTAGTTAGAGAATCTAAAAAAAATTACTTTGTTAAAAACTTTTTGGTGCAGAATTGGTCAAAATTAGAGCTGAAATCTGGGAAGGATTTGTGTTTCTATCGGATACGCAGGATGAAGCCGTCTCAGTTCCTGGAAAAATCCATGTGAGCTAAAAGCCTTTCTTCCGATGAGCAGCCGCTCTGTACTCGTCAACCACTGAGCAGTAGAAAATAACCGTGTTGGAAACCACAACCAGACCACAATAAACAACTAACTTCAGTAAATTTAAAATGTGAAACATCTAAAGCATCAGGAGAAAATAAGGAGAGCCACATTTAGAGCTCCAGCCAAGTATTGGTCCGTCTTGAGACCACAGCTTCTAATAGACACCTAAAGTAAACTTTATTACTGTACCCAAACTTTAAAAAAAAAAAAATTACATTTAGCTGCCAATTCATCACTAGTCAAAGAGTTCATGAAACAATAAATCATTTTGTCAATAAAGCTTTAGCAAATAATCCTCTGAGCTGAGTTCAATATCTCTTCTTTCCAAACTCATTAACATAAAACTTAAATAATGTCTCTATATGATCAAATGTATTGTATTTGGTTCCCCATCAAACCACTTTTAAATGACCAAAGTCTTAGACGAAGTTCAGCTTACAACACTTCCTGTTGGTATATGGCTAATTCATAACAATCCAGACTTTATTTTCTTGTGAAATCTGGGTTTTCCCAATAGAAATAAAGCACTTTACACAGATTACAAGAATGTTTTGGGAAAAAAGGCATTATTGACTGTAGTTAATGCCAGTCTGCCTGTGTCATGTGAGCTGCGCTCAGATATCCACAGATACCCCTAAGTGTTGGAGAAAGAGCAAACCACAGCTGGAATATTAGTCATTATGTTTATGACATTCAAACCAAATCAGAAAGTTTTACACAATCAAACCGTATTCACCATACCAAGGAGCTGTATTAAAAACAAAACACAGTAAACATGCTAATGCTATCCTTGCACTTCATCAAACCACATGAAAGCAGCAAGATGAGACGAGTCGAGACAGTGCCCCAAAGTCCACTTTTTCTATCCTAAGCATATATATTTTAAAACAAAAAAAGTAGATAATTATGGAGTGAATGAAACATAATTAGCCAAATCAGTTGCCTAAATGTAAAATTTAGAGTAATTCAACTTTCACAGATTCCACAGATAGTTTTGAAACATTTCTGGTGAATAAGCAGAAAGAAACCCATCGGTATCGATTGATGGGAGAAAAACATGGTCAATCACCAGATTACGATGCCCCTTAAAATACCTTTTAACCACACAGACTTTTAGGAGATCCTCTAATAAACTAAGCAGGTATAAAGCAAATCTTTCCCTTCTAATCCAAGCAATATATTTGAAGGCAGGAGATCTCAAACCAGGTAATATCACATTACAGACTTTAGAAAGTCACTCTGGTTTCAAAATAAAAAAAAAACAAAACAGAGTGGGCCTGACTGCTTCACAGTATGAATGTGAGGTTTAAGGTCTATAACTATCGAACCAGCATGAATCGAATCAATGCAGCTTTTCAGCTCTAAACACTTATAAGGTTATCGGAAAACTCAAGCTGTCCTGAAAAATCTGAGCGGCCCTGATGTAAAAGAGATACTTTTTGTGGAGTTTCTAAATGATTGCTTTGTACTTTTTTAAAAACAGCCTGAGAATCCTAAACAAAAAAAAAAGAAACAAGAAAATAAAATCTGTCAGAATGTCTTTAAAAAAAAAAACAAACAAAAAAAAAACAAATGTCATTGCACGGCAGACAAAACTGGCAGTAAATCTTAAACAATGAAAAACTCAGACATGAATGAGAGCGAATCCTTACCTCTGAATTTCTTGGGTGGGTTGTTGAGGTCCCCTGCATCTGGTTGTACGACACAGCGGTCATCCACAAGCCTGCACACACAGATATTAATGTGAATATACTGTATTTTCCAAGTTCAAAATGAGTGAGGGTATTAAGCTTAAAATACCTTTTAACAACTTTTTATGTTTTTCAATAACCAAATATTAGCGATAAACCGCAACACGGCAAGAATTGAATTATTATTTAAGCAATAATAACACAGAAGTTGCTAAGAAATGGGTCAAATAATATGACAAGAGTCTGAAATAGTTTCCTGGCCAAATTCCCAAAGCCCCAGTCTGAGGACCAGTTCAGAAGGACAAAACACAGAAGCCAGAAGAATACATCACTACGACCCCAGAGGATCCTCAAAGTCTATTTCTACATGTCTCTTCTGGTCAGGGTTGCAAGACATCAGTATCTGCTTGGTGCTGGGTGATTGTTTAGTTTAGTTTCAGTGGTACTGAAATACGCTAGCTAGCAGAGCTGGGCAACACATTTTCTTGATTAAATCAAATATTCTAGTTTTCTTCAACAACTATCTTTTTTGACAAACGTGCTTTACAGCTTCTATTTCTTTTGACTTTGAACCGAGGTCAACTCACAAAGAGAGTGACTGAGATAAAAGACAATTTAAGTAAAAAATGTGAGGAAAAAATAAATAGCTATGTATATCAGATTTGACTTTTAAGCCGTATCGCCCAGCCACTCTGGCAAAATTATATAAAATGCTGGTTTTCTTTAAACCTGGCAAAGACATAGAGCCTACACAACATTAAAGTCTACTTATTTTTAATAAATCAGTGCATGCATTATGTGGATTTCTGTATGCTTTTTTTCCCAGCAGATTTTAACTTTTCTTATTACATGCATGCTGCACTGGCTGATGGCACTTAATTTTATTATCTATGTGACAACGACGTCTCTAGTCTATTCTAAATTAGCATTACTTCATTTACAAATGAGATGGGATATACATTACTTTTGACAAAAGGCTGCATTCCTTATAAATGTTAGGTAACATTTTATTTGACGGGTTGTGCATAAGACTGTCATGACACAGTCATGAACATGACATCATGTCATAAACATGAGTAAATCTTCATGAATATTTATGACTGTTGTCATAAAGTGTCATTCGGTAAATCATGACACTTTTAATACAAAGTTGACATTATTCAAAATGTCTTTGTTATGACAACTTGACATTAACCAAGAAATCATGAGCTGACATAAATTTGTTAAAAAAAGTATTAATGATTAAACTTTAACAATGATGTAGCTTTATGTTACTAAAGCTAATGTTATTAATCAATTTATGACGGTGTCATGACAATCTTATCCACAACCCGTCAAATAAAGTGTTTCTGAGCTTATTTTCTTTCTTGTACCGTGTTTGTATTTTCTCTTATGTTGGAATTACTATTTGTTTCTTTTGTGTACAGCCCTGTGGCCAATAACAATTTCTTTTAAATGTGCTACATGGATGAATTAGATTTTATTAAAAATTTATGAAAATGTAGTTACTACAAAATAAGAGTCTCAAAGATGTTATAGGTCTTCAAGGCTCCAACACTCAACTTCATGTCTAAGTCTCATAATTACAGCTACAAATTGTTTGACAAGTGCTGTGCTAATAGTGCAAGTAGTTGGTACTTTATTTAATGTATGTCTTCCTCTATTAACATCTAGAAAAGCAAATGAAAAAGGGCCAAATGTTTTACAGCCAGACATTTTGCTTTGTTCACATCACTTTTCAAAAATCTTTAGCTGAAATCCTTTATGAAAAGATAGAATTGAGGCATTGAAGTCTCGAAGATCATTGGTTGAAAGTAAAGCTGGATGTGTCTCAAGTTTGCGATTATTTCTTTAATCAGTTTTTTATTATTATTTAAATTTGTGTAACACAAAATGGAGATGGATTTTCTTTTTTAAAAGATAAGTTTGAGTAGCTTTAAAAAAACTAACAAAACCACTTATATTTTCTTATAAAAAAAGTCTCACTAGTCGACAATAACGACCATTGAAAATGGCTAATTACACAGAGAAAAGTAACTCATTTTGTTTGTTACAATAGCTTTATGGAAATGGTAATGTTGTGTAAGATAATGTAGAAAAATAGTACAATATGTCAAGAAAAAAAATCGAAAAGTATGTAAAGTATGTAAATTCAGGGTCAGTCTTTTTTTGTTGCCTATGCATCAGAAAATAAATTCCTGATCACAGATCAGACACTTAAAAGCATTTGTATTCAGGGGGGCGAGTGGTAATCCATCCACTGCATAAAACTCCCAAAAGGCCAGACCTGACCCAGATCATTTAACCATAAAGCAAGCCTGAGCACCTCTAACAGCCAACATAGCTGCTTTCAGGCCTGCCGAGGAGCATATGCAATAAGCACTTTCTGAAGATTAAGAGAGCAGCTGGGTGCAAGGTTGTGTATTCGAACAGATAAACAGAGGGCAATACAGATATATACATCATCACCCATAAGGAGGTAAACTGTAAAAAAAGGTCATTGCTAACAAAACTCTGTGTTTAAAGAGAGCCGTTCCCATGAATATTTATGGAAAGTGGGACGCAAAAAGAAAAGTTTGTTAGGAAAAGCTGCAAAAGAAAAAAGAAACGATACAAGGATAAGCATAGCTAAAGAGAAAAAAAAGAACCAGGCTGTTCATTCGGGAATCAAAGCCCCAAAGTCTGTCATGAAGAGTTGATAAGAACACAATCCTGATTGCCTGATGACCAATTTAAAGTTTTCTCACTCAGAGCTTTCTCACTGGAGCTATTGGTCCTCTGTGTTTTAAAAGATCCAAAGTCTAAGCAATTGTGCTTCCCTCTGCTAATGGGTTTTGTGGCGATACAGATTTTATATTCTAGGTGGACTTCGTTCCTTAAATTGCCAAGTAGCTGCTGTAATATTTATAGTGTCAACATAAACTGACATGTCCTAAACCCCATGGCAATTGAATGCACCACATTACAATCGTATGAGTCACCAATACTATTTAAAAAAAATGGCAAGGCCTGGTAACACAGAAATCCTGTTCAGGCCTGACATTAACATCAGTATTGACTGCTCTGAATGCTTTATGCAGATCAGGTATTTAATTGCCACATGGATCCACATCTCACTAACTGTGCTTTATGCAATTAAACAAAGAGAGGATTACTACAAGACTTTCTTATGGAGATTTCTTCCTGACTTATTTTTTAAGTTTATAATCATTATCATACAGCGACTGAATGTTTATGAGCTGCACAGAGAAAGGGAGGGAGAACAAGGAGGGAGTGATAGGGCACTGTGTAATTTACACAACGCTGCTTATGCATCAATTAGCTTACTAATAATTAATTTAATTTTGAGTACTGACAGTGAATATTAGTATTATTTAAAGAGGGAACTCAGTTAAGACATCGACAAACTTCTACACTACCACCACAAATTTGATGATCACCAGTTCATAAATATTTTTTTTTTCCCATTTATAATTCAACATTTATATTATGTACATAATATCCACCCAATGATTTTTATTCAAAAATAATAATCAGTTTTATTGGTCTTACGTATTTAGCTATGTTTGGCCATAATCATCAAAATTAACCAAAAACATGCTTGATATATAATCCCATGTGTAACAATTTTGCCATTGTGACTATAATTACAGAAATAAATGACATTTTCAACATTACTCTAATAATAAACTCCCATCTTCCGTTTCTAGTTCATTTGTCCATTTGATCCAGTAACCTACTATGCTGAGCTTTCTTCAGAATCTAAAAATGGACTGCTCTTGTCTTATTTTCACTGTAACACTTAATAAAACAACCCACTGGTATCAGAAACCTTGACATCTTTCTGTGGGGAGGATATGTATCCAATTAAAGAGGGAAGACACATGGGTTTGTTGGAATCCCATGAACAAGTACGAACCACCTGGCCGCAGATATTTCTGCAGAGCTTGTCCTGCCCTGTTTGTACAATTAAGCAGAAGAGGAGATTGTAGTGCAGCTGCAGAAGACGTTTTTACTCTCCAGCAACAAATCTCATGGACCAGCAGAACCACGAAGCCTGAAATGAGCCAGGCTGTTTACTTTGTTGAGGAGGACTAAACAGCATCTGCCTGCAGAAATCCGGCTTCCCCTGGGTCTTCGTAGCTCAAAGGCTTAAAGACTTGCTGGCATCTTGGAGGCTTAGGGATGAAGAAATGGTGCACACAATGACTGACTGAGGAGGAGATATGAACAAACACAACAGGTCTACTGACTGAGGGTATTTTATATAGTATTTTACTCTCAAAGATGTTTCATCAGACTGTGTTATACTGTTTAATATATCTGCTGAATGCTTGTTGTATATAGGGTGTATGTAAACTCATGAGTAAAAACCAAAAATCTTAGGGTAGAATTGTTTTTGGATCGTCTCTTTCTGTTTAAAGCTTAAGGTGATACGAAGTGTGGAGTTTATCACGCTTTCTGTCTGCTCCTACTGCTCCCTCCCGGTTTCATGCTCCCACCTTTGGACCTCCGTCCTCTCCCTCTGACCCTTGCTGCTGCCCCTCTATTCCATTTTCCTCCCAATAAGCGCATGACAAATCGAGGCTGCCAGAAAATGATCTATGATTGTCCTACAGCTCATCCTCCACTGCCCTATGTTCCCTCCTCTTCTCTTTTTGCCTCTTTTTCACCATCTGTCCCTTTTACAGGACATCCCCTCTTTGTATTTTTCTGACTTTAATGGCTTCACATTTCTCTCTACATGAGACACTTTATCTTTGTGCCCTTGTTCCTCCTCCTCCTCCTTACTGTCATCTTTAGCCTGGTCTGTTATTGTTCTGTATACTTTTATCTAAATCTTCATTTTGCTTTTTGTTTATTGCATACCTATGTTGTTTTCACAGCCTTGGTTATGTAGTTTTTATTGTTAGTACAGCAAATATACTGTGCAAATATATATTGTTGCTGATGCAAGTTATAAATGTTCACTTTCCAGGGTAGGCCACTAGTAAACAGATTATCACAGAGAAAATAAAATTCAAAAAAGAAATGCTAAATAAGACGCTAAGCAATGTGAGAAAATGTTTTTTGGGGTTTCATATTATAATCTCTGACAGACAACAATAAGTAAATATGATCTTAAATAAAACATAGTAACAGAGCATAAACATGTGCAAACAAGATGGGTATTTTCTGAAGTGTTTATGTGTAATGCATGCTTACAATCCTGGCAAAATATTTTTTGCTTTTTATGACAAATTAATTCTACTTATTGACAGATAAATAAACACTTCGCTCACCATGATCACGTCTCGTGTGAGACTAAATCTGCAGTGTGTAGTGACTGTGAGTAGGAAATGGCAAAAATGAGCAGCTTACTTCTGATAAAAATGAAAATGTTCTAATTTGTTGTTTTATTGTAAAAAGTGGCCTTTCAACTATTTTTTAGTACATTATGCTTTATCAATTCTAACCACTGAAGTTTTTCAAGCTCCTTAATTAATCAGTTGACATTTAGAAATATTTTTCTTTCCAAGAAAGTGAGATTATTGCATTTGTGCCCCAAATCCAAGTGTAGTTTAAAATAAACTTTGCTGTTCACTTTAGCTTTATTGTTTCATCAAACGGCTGTCCCCTAACTTTATTTTACAAATGTAAATTAAAGAAATAATTAGGCAAAATATAAGAATAATTAAAGCTGCAAGCAGCCTCGTGCGGCCCTCGCAGCCAAGCGCCGCTCCGGCCTATCAGCCACCGCGGGGGTTCCAGCACCGCCGGCCGCCCGCCACCGCAAAAGGTCTCACGCAGTTTCCAGCATCGCAGCCCGCTCGCCACAGCAGAAGCTCTCACGCAGTTTCCGCGCCCGTCCACCAGGCGGTACGCACCGACGCGTTCGGCAGCGCTCCCTGACGAGGCACGAAAAATCTGGTGCACATCGGTCCA
>CAEFZY010069740.1:0-19545 GCA_903066815.1 Brachyrhaphis roseni
CGATAACTGCTGCTAGCCTAAATGCTAACTGTCGGTAATGTGACCGATAACTGCTGCTAGCCTAAATGCTAACTGTCAGTAATGTGACCGATAACTGCTGCTAGCCTAAATGTTAACTGTCAGTAATGTGACCGATAACTGCTGCTAGCCTAAATGCTAACTGTCGGTAATGTGACCGATAACTGCTGCTAGCCTAAATGCTAACTGTCGGTAATGTGACCGATAACTGCTGCTAGCCTAAATGCTAACTGTCGGTAATGTGACCGATAACTGCTGCTAGCCTAAATGCTAACTGTCGGTAATGTGACCGATAACTGCTGCTAGCCTAAATGCTAACTGTCAGTAATGTGACCGATAACTGCTGCTAGCCCAAATGCTAACTGTCAGTAATGTGACTGATAACTGCTGCTAGCCTAAATGCTAACTGTCGGTAATGTGACCGATAACTGCTGCTAGCCCAAATGCTAACTGTCGGTAATGTGACTGATAACTGCTGCTAGCCTAAATGCTAACTGTCAGTAATGTGACTGATAACTGCTGCTAGCCTAAATGCTAACTACTGTTAAAGTGACGCAGAGGAGCTAAGGTGAGGAAGTGATATTTTCATTTTCTCTGCAGATGTTTGAATGTCTGAGGGACTCACTGAGGCTCCTCCAGGTGTGGGTTCATGTTGGGCTCGTCCCTGCCGAGCCCGGCCGGTCTCTCCTCCTGTTCCTGCTCCGTCACTATCTCCAGAGACATCTCCACCTTCCCCTGAAACACCAACACTCATTTTCAGACTCCTAGTTACTCACATATGGCACCCAGGACTATATAACTAGTAAAAGAGATATCTCAACATTTTTTTATTTAATTATAAATGTTTTGGTTGTTTATTTTGTGGCACTAACTCACATTCACCAGTAAGAATTTAGAGTAATTTTGCTAGCCTAGATGCTAACTGCCCTTAGCGTGAGCGTTAACTGCCATTAGCCTAAATGCTCAATTGCATTAATATGACCGTTAATTACTACTAGCTTAAATGCTAGTAGTAGCATTAAGTTAACTGTCGCTAACTTAAATTCTAACTACTGTGAATGTGACTGTTAATAGTTGCTAGCCTAAATGCTAATTACCAAGAGTTTGACTGCTAACCACCATTAGAATAAATGCTAGCAACTATTAGCATCTTTGCAGAAGATGTCAGATCGCAGCTGCTAAATGCTGGTAAAAGCTAACGCCTTAAACCAGTCGAGCAGTTTTATGATTATATTCCATTGATTTAGATACCGTGGTCCATGATAAGTATAAAACTGGAGATTTATTTCTATTAGCAGCTAAGTTTATGACTGTCTACTGTTTGCTGAGTAACATGTTTTATTTTGTACTCAATACGTAACAGATTGTATAGTGGAATTAAAATCATACTCTGCATTGTTTATTTGCAGAAGAAGCTCAGTGCAAACGTAAGCCGAACAGTCAGTCGTTACGAAAAGAAGCTAATTTCTGCAACTACGACACTGTTACACAGAAATCAGTGTGCCTGCTTGTTTTCTCACCGCGATGATCTTCTCCCCGTTTTTCTCACAGGTGCAGGGCCACCACCCTTTGACCGTCTTCTGCTCAAACAGAGACACCAGTTTGTCCGTGGGTTGGTCCAGCGTCTGCAGGCTGCATTTCTCTGGAGACTTGGCAGGACGCAGCATGTGGTTCAGGTCCATCGCCACGTGGCCTGAACACATTTACAGCAATTTTAAGACCAGATTATTCATCTGGACAGCAAAAAACATATATATTTGAAAAGGTTGACATATTAACCCAACGTCTAACCTGACCTATGACCCCAAACACATGACATGTACCAACAATGGTGGATTACATGTTTGTGGTGTCGCTGCTGGAGAAACTTTGAACAGAAACCTCATCACACATCAGACTCTAACCAAGCCAGCAGCTAGTAAAAGTCAAGCTGATTGCAACTCAGAATCAAGCTAGCAACTCTTTAGAGCGATCCAAAGTCAAGCTAATTAGACACAAGCTGCCTGCTAACCACAGACAGATTTGCTTGGATACTTAGAATCAAGCTAACAACCAATCAGAGCCAACAGCTACTCAGAGTCAAGCTAGCAACTATTTAGAGTCAAGTTAATAGCTACTCAAAGTCAAAATAACTGCAATTCAGAGCTAAGCTAAATGCTTATTAGACTTGTGCTGTCTTGTAATCAACAGCTACTTGGAGTCTAACAGCTACTCACAGCCAAGCTAACCGCTACTTTTGATGTGTTTTCTTTGCACTGGGAAGTTAAATTCTCCAAGTTTGTAGTTGTGAAAATAAAAGCACCCTTTGAAGTCAGAATTATGACTGGGAAGGCAAAAGATCAAACAACCCCAAGTTCACCATCCAATTTGGCTGCCTGCAGATAAAATTCTGTAAATCAGAGAAAGGTAGCTTGACTACTTGGAATCAACCAATCAGAGTTGCGCTAAAATCTCCTAAAAGTCAAGCTAGCAACTATTTAGAGTCAAGCTAACATATACTGAGAATCAGTATAACTGCTAACTAGAATTGAGCTAACTGCTAATCGGAGACATTAAAAACTACTGGGAGTCAAGCTACAAACCAATCAGGAAAAAAGATCAGCAGAAGCTAAAGTGGGTCTGAAGTGAGCAGTAAATCCAGCAGATGAGGTCAGAGCGGAGGCCAACTGAGATCTGATCCCAGTTAGCAAGGATGGATTTTGTTAAAGCCAGATTTTGGTTTTATTACATCCATTTCTTGGTCCATATGATGATTAATTGGCTTGGGAGTGATTTACAGGTGATCCTGCGATGAAGGCTGGTTATTAAAGTTTTAGTTTTTGTTGACATAAAGTATGGAGGTCTGCAGGAAGACCAGGCATCCACTGGAAGTGTTTTTCCAGAGCTAGCCGGAGTTCAGAAGCGTGTCTGCAGAAAAGCGGCTCGCGTCTGACCCTCACGCCGCGCAGGAAGATTAACCGTCGGCGGTCCGAGCCGACGAGCTGCAGACAGGCAGGCACGGAAAAAATGCTTTGAGGTGGCCACACACCCGCAGCCGAGCGAGACGGTGACAGACAGGAACAGCTCCGAATCTGGATTCTTCATCTTCCTCATCGTATCGCCGCCGCAGAGGGACGAGCCGCAGCTCAGAACGCTTCTCTTTTCTTTCCTTTTTTTGTTTTGAGCGAACTGAGTTATTTCAAGAGACGGGGTTGAGGCAGAGTCAGGGGTGAAGGAAAGGCAAAATTTTGACAGCTTGACTTCAGTGAAGAAAAAAAATAAAATGAGCGTCTCCCTCCCGGCCAAAAGTGCCGACACAGTGGAAATGAAAGAGTGTTAATTCTAAAGATAAATGTTATCACAGTAGCTGTCCGTACATCGCACATATGGTTCCTGGGATTGGTTTACACCCTAATCCGTCGCCAGAAAGAAGGAAAATCTGTCTGGATGTCAAACTCAAATTGACTTAAGTGTCTGCCTCCCCCAGAAGGCTCTAATATGTGATTCTAATTCACTTAGAGGGAAAATAATATGGACGCAGTTAGAGTTTCTGCAGCAGAAATAAAATGTCAGGAATGTATGAAAACAAAGCTGGTATGATCTTTAAAATAAACTGGTTTCATTTAAATAAATGTAAATAGACATTGGTGCAACTTCCACCACTTTTATTCATCCCTGGTTTAAATGTTCTTGTTGGGGAATAATCTGAAACAGAAAAATCCAACGTTACGTCAGAGAAAATGTATTAAGTGGAGAGTATTTTACTTTCTTCTCACTTTTCTTCTTCGTTTATCATCTTAATTGTTGCATCTTTCTTCTTAAGCTTCTACATTTTGATCACAGAGGTTTACACCAAGCTGAGTGTGGGATTTTTCAACATTTTCCAGAGTGAGATGGTACTTTAGCGGTGTGAACTACACTGGTAAAACAAGAATGATTAGGTTTTTTTGTTGTTGTTTTTACCAAGATAGTCGTCAAAGGAGAACTTGTCATTGTCCCAGATCTGAATGGTGAGTTTAGGAGACAGCTTGGTTTCAGTTTTATCGATGTTCCAGAAATGTTCCTGCACAGAAAACAAGAAAAAAATTCATAATTAGGAACATCATCTCTTTATATTCCATGAATAACATGCAGATGAAGCATCATTTCAACCTTGTGACATCTCATTCTGTACTGTCTCTTTAAGACAGTAAATACTGCACACAATGTAGCTTTTAATTCTGTTTTCCAGGCTCAAAACCCTAAAGCTGTAAGGAAAATCCAACACAAACATGGCTTAATGATTGATTAGCTGCTCTCAGGTCAGAAAAAGAATAAAAGTTTGTGTTTGGGCGCCATGTTTGTCCTGATGTTTTATTTTGGTCCAACGTTGCTTCCTTCAGGTTGGAGCAGCGCTGCATCGACACATCACTGTTGAGTGCAGAGTCACATCCAGGGACCTGCACCTAAACTGCCAGACAGGATCTGATCCAGTCTCATCTTGGTGCTAATCGGCTTCACCCTGTTGCAAGGTTCCTCTCTTTCCCCCTGCGACGCTCTGCCGGCTGCCGGGTTGATAGAAATATTGGTTTTCACACATGGATTTAAATGGATCTGCAGTGATTTGTAGCGAATGTCAGCTTGTCGCTACTCCTAAAATTATTCAGGGTTTTCTACAAAGCAAAGAGCAGCACTTAGCAACCTACCAGTGTGACGTAGTAATTTGAGAATGGTTCAGTATTCAAAACATTCCCTACTTTTCCAGAAATATTTTAAAAATACAGCTGTAAATTATGTTTTGATCCTATTTTATTGAAATTTTAAACAATTATTAGTCTATGTTGTTGCTTCAGCATAAAGGAAAGCCTAATCCAACTGTGGAGTACCAACATTTTTTCTGCTGAATTTTGGACCCTAACCCTCCCATAATTACACAACATAATTATCAGATTATCACATATATAGAAGATTTCTACACTTATATCATCAAATTCAACCTTCTATTGCAAGAAACCACATCACATATCCAACAGTTAGCAAAATTCAAGCTAACAGCTAATCAGAGTCAAGCTAGCAACTTCTTAGAGTCAAGTAAAAAGCTATTCAAAGTCAAGATGACTACTAATCAGAGATAAGATAGTTACTTGGAGTAACGCTAATAGCTATTCAAAGTTAAGCTAACTACTAATCAGAGTTAAGATAACTACTAATTATGGGCAGCTAACCAATCAGAGTCAAGCTAATCCTAATAAGAGACACAATAGCGACTTTACTAGGGGTAAAGTTAACAGATAATATAAGTCAAGCTACTGCTAACCAGAGACAGGTTAGCTTGAGTATTTGGAGTAAAGCCAACAACCAATCAAGAGTCAAGCTAACAGGTACTCAAAATCAAGCTAGGGACTAATTACAGTCAAGTTAACAACCATTCAAAGTCAAGCTAACTGTATATCAGAGCTAAGCTAACTGCTAATTAGACTCATGCTACCTGCTCATCTGCAACTACTTGGAGTCAAACGAACAGCTGCCAGCAGCTACTATAGTCAAGCTAACAGCTCATTTTTGTGTGTTCAAGTTTTCCAAATTCACAGTCGTGAAAATAAGAACAAAACCTTGATGAATTCTGACTGGGAAAGTCAAAGACCACCAAACAAAACCAAGTTCACCATCAAATACGGCTGCCAGCACATATGATCCTGTAAATGTGTCTATTAAGCTCATTTTGTGGTCCTTTTGTTTTTGAACACATAAAATAAAGCAAAACTATATTATCAGCTTGCATTTTTTAAATTAGCTAGCTCCAAAACAATTAGCAAATCAAAGGATTTTCAAACTCAACCATGAGATCAGTCCAAAAACAGTATTAGCGTCAAGCTAACAGACACAATCAAGCTAACTGCTAGCCAAAGATAAGCTAATACAAATGAAAAGGTCAATTTTCAACATGTTTAATCAAAACTCAATGTGTTATTTCCTCTCCTTTCTTACACCGCTTTTTGTGAGCGTTAGCATGGTGCTAAAAACAGACAATTTAAAAGTCGTCCTTTGTGAGTTTGACACTACGCACTTTGACGTTGTGATGGCAACTGTTGAAGATACATTGTGCAGCTAAATGTAATATTAAAATATTTACTTAAAGCCACTTTTGACAGTGTTGCTAATCTCACTTCTTGCTATTTTATCTTAGTGTTGATCAGCAGAATCTGTAAAGTTGCTACACATCCTCCTGTCAACCCAGGAAAACAAATGTTGCCTTTATTGCTTGTAGCCTTGTTCCAGGAAAAGACAGACATAAATTAGATTGTGTCTGTTTTTTAAAACAAAATTTCTCAGTCCATCTAATTTGTTCTGCCGTGTTCCCCAACACCCAGAGCCAACTCCGACACTTGACGATAACAGAGACAAACAGTAGAGAAAACATAACACCCTCTGTGTGTGTGAAGTTAATAATGTCTACATCCTTGGCAAAGCGTGTTCAACGTCTGGCTTGGTTTGAGCACAAACTCTGTCCAAGTACATTAAGTTATTACTCCACCGCTGTCATGAGCAGCAGCTGAGGTGAGTTTGAGAAACTGTTCTCTACAATACTGAACAACATAAATCACGTTCTTGGTGTTGCCAGAGTCCCAAGTACAGGAACTTCTTCTCCAGCATTTCCTCAATCAATCTTTTTTTTTTGTTTTTCCTTCTCTGAGATCCCATTGATCGTTGGAGAAGATTTGTAGAGGAAGAAGCAGTTTGAATAAAAGATTGATGTAAAAAAATACAAAACATTATCCGGTGCTCACAAAAATAAAATTCTTTAAATGGAATTTATGCAAAACTCTCTTTTGACTTCCCAGGTATTAAAACACAAACAAACAAACATCCAGCTGTTTTCTGGAAATACGTTAATGTTTTGTGGTGTTTTTAAAATGTTTAAAGAACCTCCTGAATGTTGAGTCACAACTGACAGGAACTGGGCCGTTACCTAGCAACCTCTCCGGAACTCCGCCCGTCGCCTAGCAACCGAAACAGAACTCCTGGTTTTCAAATTCAAAAATATGTCATTGATTCCGAAGGGAAAATAAATAGATTTACCGCTGTACAATGTCTGCTGGAAAAGACTTACCATCCAGAAACCAATTACTGCTCCTTTTCTTTCTCTCTTTATCGACGTTATCAGCTTGTCAAGTCAGTGGTTCTTTCTTTGGAATAAACTCACTGATAATAATAATATACCAAACTATCCATCCAGAAACCACTTGCTGCATTTATGTTGGTTGTGCAGGAAGCTCCACTTCTGCTTTTCAAAGAGGTACTGTTGTATAATTGCGCATCTGTTTGCAGCCATTTTCCTGTGGTAGTGTGAAAGTTGAACTGGGAGGTGAGGCCAGCAGCAGCTTATTTTGATTTAAAGTGACAAGACACCATAAAATAGGCAGAACTGAGCAAAAAATCATTTTTATCTAAAAATGATTCTGTGCAAAAATGTACTGAATATGTTTTGTATAGGCCAGCGATGTCAAACTCATTTACATTTTGGGCCATATCAAGATCATGAATGTCCTGAAAGGGCTGGTTGTGCAGAATGTACTGATAAAACCCGTTAAACTGCTACAACATGAATAAATAGCCATTTCTGCACTAAGTAAGTACTTCTTAAAGTTAAATACTGAACATCTTTCCACATTAATGTAATTTGGCAGCATGCAGGTAAAACTGATTCAGTTTGATTAATAACACAATATCATGTACAGAAATGTTATTTTGAAGGTTTTATTTAGGTGTCCTGTTTGACTTTAGAGGGCCACATAAAAACCTATGGTGAGCCAGATTTGGCCCCTGAACCTTGAGTTTGACACGTGGTATAGGGTCACATAAGAAGTGTCCTAACTTGTTTAAGGAACAACAATAGGTCACCCTTCATGTTTTTAGGATATATTTGGGTAAAGTTGTAGATTCTCTGTCTGACAATGAATAGAAAATGTGACACTTTAAGGTAAATTATCTTCAAATATGTTAAAAAGTTTCTTCAGATTTCTTTAGATCCAGTCGTAAAACCAACGCTACGCCACTGATCCGTCATTCTGAGGTTTCTGTCTCCATGGACTCCATTTCTGGCCGCCTCTCTCCACCCAGAAGAGTCTCATTTAAAACTCCCCGTTGTCTTTTCAGCTGCTCCCTGATTGAAGATGCTGGTGAGAGCGAGCGAACGGCGCTGTAAAACACGTCGGCAGAGAGCGGCTAAAGAGGCTCGGCGTCCGGCCAAGCAAAGCAAATGACAGCCGGCTGGTTGTTCCAGCTTTCGGAGCGCTGCTGTTGTTTTAGCTCCTCGCTGCATGTTTTTGTTGAGTCTCTGGGCTTTCAGCGGCATCCACGCCTCCTTGTGGAAATGTCACATCATTATTTTTGTTAATTGCAGGCAGCAGTGGATTAGTTAGCGGGAAGGGAGGACCTGGTCTCAGTCTGACTCAGCTCTCTGATCCATAACTCCTGATGTTATGAAACGTCTACCTTTAATTTACCGCCACGTTCTGCGGCTGTCGTATTATCACAGTTGCAGATGTGATGGTTGGACTGCTGTTGGTCCAGTGGCTGTTAATTACGGCGCTGAGACATGAAAACGGGGAGAGAAAGAAAGCGGCAAAAACATGCAGCAAATGTTCTGTCGATTTGACTGCGACTTGCTCCAAACGTTTCTTCAGATTTGATGGAAGAGTTTTGAAACTGTGTAGTTTGATAGATGAGAAAACTATTATTATTCACAGAATAAGTTGATTTCATGACTTTAAAACAGTGCTGGGTGAAATGGAGTTAAAAATCCATCTGAATATTTAGTCGTACTATTGTAGTAACAATAAACGTGACAATAACACATTTTTTAACGTCTTTTTTAGGTAACTATATGTCTGTGATTATATAATACTTCAATTATAGCCTCACAAACACAAACAATGCTCTTAAAAAGAATAAATATGCTCTTTTAGGACACTAGTCATATAAAAAAGTGTTATTTTTTATCACTAAACTACACAAAATAACTGCATTTAATCATATTTTAAATTAATTTATATACTCACTGAATAAACGGTGGAGAAAATGGTAAAAATGACCAACAATACTGACAATTCTGGGGTTCTTTAAACAATAATTAGAATTTATTGTGGCAATAAATCAATTCTTATCAAGAAGTTTATCATTATTATTATTATTATTATTATTATTATTATTATTATTATTATTATTATTATTATATTTGTTGAATATGGAGTCAAAAAAAACAATATTATTGTTTATCACAATAACTTCTGGGTCAATTTATTGTACAGGCAAGAGGAAAGCAAAATATTTACTAAACAGAATGACAGACATAGTAACGCACTGCGAGTTGGATAAATAACTTCAATCTGATTGGAAACGTGTTTGATTATTGAATAAATGGGTTCTTTAGATTAATATCACTTTTTATGTGACAGGTTTACCTTCCTATCGACGACGCAGAGCTGCTCTGCTGGCAGGTAGTGGAAGGGAAACAGGAACCTGTAGTTGAAGTTTCCCTCGCCGCCCAGTGAGCGGTAATGGACGTCCGTCTTCTGCTTGTTGTGTTCATGTCCGTCGAGCCAGCTGAGAAACGCAGGCAGTTTTCTGGTTAACTCAACAAAAGTCTCAAACAAAACAGAATGAAAAAAGGAAGAACTGAACCAAACCGTCGTACCCTTTGACGTAGATGTCGCTCATCCTTTCGCCGCTGATGCTGACATCGTCCAGGATGACGTCGCTGGTGTTCCAGATGATGCAACGCAGGAAGAACCTGCAGGAAAACTAATTAGCTCAGGAACTGATCGAGTTACATGAGGAATCAATATCCTTAACTCTAAAAATGTTGCTTATTTCTGCTGCTTTTCCAGAACGTTAAAAATTTAAAAAATCACCAAAGTCCAAGTAGAAAGGTGTCGCTGTTCGCATAGCCCTCAATGTTCAACTGAATAAATTAAAATAGATTTACTTAAAACAAAATATTAGAATTACTACAGTTATAATAATTCTCATTGCTGGACTCATGCAGAAATAGAAAAACACAAACTAAATCTAGTGGTAGTTTTGTTTTTATTGCTCTCAATCCAGCAACATGAGTTAGTTATAAAAATGCTTTATATATTTAATATGACTTAAAAGAAATTTGACTTTGCAAATTGGGTCTCTGTCTCTTTAAGAAGCTCCTTCCCTAATAGACGCTCCCCATCACAACAATGCTTCTCCATGACGCTATTTACAACCATTTGTAGGACATCAGCAGACGTGTAAATCCACCAGGTGTTTGCTAACTGCTGCTGCTAGTCTAGAGGAGCTGGGTGGGGGAGTCGGCAGACATTAGTTCTCTGGTATCTCATTAAAATAGAATGAAACAGCAAAAAATTAATCAGACTTGAAAGTTTTGAAACCCAAACGTTTTAAAATCTTGGATTAGTAAACAGATTAAAATAAAATAAACAAGCGGTCACTAATGCCTGTTGATGCATTTTCAACACATAGCACTTTGCCTTCATTTAGTGGTCTATATTTTTCATATTTTTTATATTATTGTGATTAAATTCAGATGGAATTGAACTGACTCCACTGTAACATCATGAATAAAGCGTTTATTGTTACCAACTGTGATACCGAGGGTTTCTTTCTAAATAATTCTGCAACATTAAACGTAGAAAAGTGGTCAAATTGCCAAAATTATACGTTTTTTCTTTAAAAGAAACATTTTTTTACTCTTGAGCCAGTAAAAAAAGACCTTGGTTAGAGCTGCCAAATGTCACATATAATTTTTTATAAATATCTACTACAGGCAATTTGTTGTTGTTTTTAAAGAACCACCATTTTTTTCTATTTTAGGACTTATAATAAAAATAAACATAACATTTAGCAAAATATAAAAGCACTTAAAGTTCAGGTTAATAACAAAAACATCTAAAAACACATTACTAATACTTAGAATTTAATGGAAATAAACCAAAACACTGTTAAAAAACAGACTTTGTCATTATATCCAAGTTTAAAAACAAACTGGTTCTTTTTTAATCTTTTGCCAAAGTTATTAAAGGCACTTGAGGCTCAGGAGACTATCTGAAAATAGAAACAAAATTAAAAAGAAATCTTGGTTAAAAGTGCAATAAAGCTGAAAAAAATAATTTTTTTACAACATCCACAACACCAGTTTTAACTGCACAGGGATCAGTTTGCTTCCAAATAATAGGAAAATGACTCTGCGCGATGCTAAATGATGAAATTCCCTCATCTGCCACAAAGACTTCAGTATAAAACGAACAAGATTTTCACTAAAACCCAAAGTTGTCTTTATGACAAGTAATGAATGGTCACATTTTAATACCAGAAGCACAAAGACCACACTGTTGTTATGTGGTGGGAATGCTTTGTGGTACCCTGTTGGGAAAAATGTGTCATTATATATTAGACTTTTCCTACAACAGAAGCTGTTTTGGACAAACTTGAAGCAAATTTTACATCTGAGTCAGATGAAAAACTCCATTTTAGTAGCAGCAGTAAGAATATCAGGTCAAGAGAACTTTATTAAGCCCTTAAAGGGCAAGTTGTTTACCGTCACCCAGTGCATGACACACACACACAACAATAATTATAAATATAAGCATAAAATATGAAGTTCAAACCAAGTCTACAGCAGAATTTTAAAGTTTAAAATATTTAGAAAATGATTTGATTTAGAAAAACCACCAACCTGAAGGCAACTGAATAAAAAAAGAAAATAAAATGTGTCTTAATGTTACTAAACACAGATAAACCTAAAAAAAATACAACATTGGTAAGAAAAAGTAATATTTTCTGTGACTCACTCTAGAAAGTGAGAATCATATTATATGTAGATTATTTTTGATTGTTTTGTGTCGCTATCGCTTTAAATATATTAATAAATGTTTCCAGAGGTCATCAAAGGTCAACCAGCCACATTTACAAATTGAAGAAAAAGAGATTTGGAGTCAGTAAACTCTGTAGCTGGTGTAAAAAAATAGCACAGTTGATTAGCAGCATATTTAATTTGACTTCATAAATGTGGCTGTCGCAATAAACACTAAATCAATTAATCGCATGATTAAAAGATATCTTAAAATATCTTTAAGTTTCAGTGTTAAATGTTCAAAATATTTAAAGTTCATTCATATTTGAGACCATAATATTACTTAAAAATTATGTCAAAACAACAAAACTATTGTTTATCACAATAATTTCTGGGACAATTTATTATCGTGACAGGCCTACTGTCTGGTTGACCTTTGATGACCTCTGGAAACGTTTATTGAAATTTTTAAAACCACAAACAAAGTTTTTGCTGCACAAGCTAGCTTTTAATTTGAAAATTTTGCTGTTCTCCCTCTTTCTGCTGCACTCACCAGACTTCTTCCTTCCACTTAACTTCCTATGAATTCAGCTTCTTTAGCATTTCATTGCCTCCTCTCCGTGTGAAGCCACCCAGAGCTTTATGTTTTTGGCTCTTACCTCTTGGCCTTGCGTGGCGTAATGTTGAACGGGGGTCCAGGCGGTCCAAGAGACTTGGGGAAGACGTCCACCCACATCATCAGTCGCCCCTGACGGACACAACCAGCAGCCAATCAGGAAGCAGAAATCACAGCTGGAGCTACAGGGTGAGAGCATGCCTGCTACCTGCTGTATGTCGGGCTGCAGCGGGCTGTAAAGCGGTCGGACCTCCACATGCTCAGGTACCAGGCCCATTTTCCTCAGGATGTGAAGGGACAGCCGTTCCTTGAGTGGCCCGCGGTGTCGCTTGGACGCGTCTCTGTCATCTGAAACACACCAAAGTTTGGTTTTAGAAAGGTCAACAGGAGGAACTGGGGCAGGACTAATTCATTATTCATGTTGCATGGCCTCTGTGTTGCAACCAAACCAGGAATTTTCCAAGAGAAGTGAAATTATGAACATCTGAGGTCAACGTCGAGAGTTTATGACCGATAACGTTGAGTCATTTGAGAGAGGAGAGGATGGAAAAACCGAGGAGAACAGGAAGGGGCGGTGAGGAAAAAGAGAACCGGAGATAGAGGAGAAAGGAAAAAAGGAAATAAAACCCACATTTTGAACGTTTTTATACGTCCGTTTGGGTTTTTCTAATTTTGATCAGATCTGACCTAAGCTTCATACTGTCAATATCAGAGCAAGACGTAGAGAAACTGCTATTAGTTTACAAACTTAACAGCAATGAATAAGAATCAAACATGCAGAACCAACACTTAGCACTTAATTAAGGTGAGAAAACTGGGAAAGTCCGAGAGTTTTTTGTAGATAACTACAGAATCAAACAGGAAGAGTTTTCCATGTGAAGTTTTGGAAACTTCTGGAAGAAAACCCAAACCACACATTGGATGTTCAATGTGTCAAAAAATAGTAAATAATAAATAAATTAAAACAAGCTCAATCATTTCCATTTACATATTTTTTTGTTTTTCTCTTTCTACCAAAAACTGGATGATACAAGTCTTCAATTTGGTCTCAACTAAACATTTTATACGGATAATTTTATTTACAGAGACTTTATAATTAATGTTGTTTCTATTGTTTTATTCATTTATTTGGATATTCCAGTGTTAAATGTTCATTGTAATTTCAACTTTATTCATTTATGAGAATGTGTTGCTGCATTATTTTGCCATTACGATTATAATCTTTAGAAATGACAATATTATAGTTTATTGCAATAATTTCTGGGACAATTTATCGTCCAGAAAATTCTGTTATCGTGACAGGAATCATTACAGAACAAACCAACCCTAGATTACTGAATGGATATAACATTTAATGTGTGTACAATGGAAATAAATAGATTTAAGACCAAACAATTTAGTTTAAGACGGCAAATTTGGGTCGACTACGTGAAACTCATAAGATACGATTTTATTTTTAGTGACCAAGGTTAATAATCAACTCTATTATAACGGATACATTCATCATTGTTGAATACTACTCTATTAGTTTGTGTATTTCTTTTATTATAATTATCTTTTACTCATTTCTTTGCATTTCTTGCTATTTATTTATTGAATTTTTTTATTTTGCATTATTCCATTTTTTATTCCAGTCATTCTAATTTTTCTCTGAGTTTTAACAGTTGTATTATTTATAATAATGCTCAGGTCTACTGTTAATCTCTTTTTGAAATTGGGAAATTTACTTCTTTGGGAATCAATAAAGATAAAATAAACTTCAAATGAACTTTAAAAAGCTCCAACAAATTGGTACCAACAACTAATCAGCAAAAGATCCCTGGTTTTACTTTCAGAGCTGATATTGAAATGTGAGCCATAAATTTAGCTTTTAGTTGAGATTTAATGTTTAATATTTGCAGCCATGATGGAGGAGAAAATAAGGAAAGAATATTTCAACCAGACTTAATTCTGGATGTGGAGTGAAAAAAAGAAACGTGACACCAACACCAAATGGATATCATGAAAAATGAACTTGAGCTGGGTGGTGGAACAAAAGCTAAGTCGGAAAAAAAGGGGAGACGTCCAGTTAGCGCATCCGCTCGGCGGGCAGTGAGCTGACGCACGGTAACCGCGACAACCGTGGAAAGAGAACGTGGCGTCGCTCCTTGCTGACCGACAGGCGACCGCGATGTGGATGTTGGCAAACACACACACACACGACTGCGCCATAAATCACCAAACCGACAGCCATGACCTCGAGTCGCGGCGCGGCGGCGGCCCTGGAGCGCGTGTGGCCTCGGTTCAGGGGCCAAAATGGATCCTGAACATTTATCTCATGGCTCTGCTCCTCAGGTGGTCCAGCGGTTTCCTCCTCAGCTCCTCACAGAAGTAAGGGGAAGAGGAAGAAGCCGAGCCAGAAAGACGGAGAATCAGGGCTGAAAATCTGCTTATTAGGGATTTCTTGAGATTAATCTACAATAATAAATATGTGTTTGCTTCGTTCTGTCAACAGTAACTGACAATAATGGAAGAAAAAGTGAAATAAAAAGGTCAGGATGAAGGGTCAACTTCATACTGGTTGATTTAAAGTTTAACTATTTTGCAAAATTCACATTTTTATATTTCCATTTTGGTCTAAAAACAGACCAAGCACTTAAAAAAAAAAACAGCTGTCCTTTTTGGTAATAATGTTTTTTGGCGTGTGGAAAATGAGTCGTTTCAAAAACCTCCCTATGCGTAGCTCTCACGTTTCTGGTAACTTTATAACTGACGGTCATCTTAGTAGGCAGTTGCTATGAAGTTTCTATGACAACACTAGCTAAAACGCAAGCTTAGAACTAGTTTCTGTCTAACTTAGAAACAACATAAGTACATTACAACTTTTACTTGAGTACTCTATCCACCTCTGTGTAATACTAAGATAAATGTCAGTGATATTTACTGTTGCACTTACTGCCAAACTAGCAGAATTGGCTTAGCTAATGTAGCTTTTATCTGCTAGCTAAGGCAGACATGTATGTTGCTACATGTTCTCATTCTGCTAGTCACCAGAAGTTTGTTATTCACATGAAAAGTTTGTTCGTCCTTAAGAAAGCCCCTGAAACACGAATTGTATGCGGCCATGAATTTCAAGCATGTTTTCATTATCTATCCAAAATGTATAAAGTCTAAAATAGCTAGCAATTTTGGTCAAACGTCTTTCTCTCAAACATTGATCAAAAGTGTCAATATATATTTTTGAGCCGTTGTTCATCTAAGCTTTGTGATGCGCTTGACTGCTAAGATGACGCGGATTGCTTCCGGTTCAGACTTGAGGAAACTATGACTTGTTGGTTCTTATCATATCCTTCTTTAAAGTTTATTTCTGTTTGTGACCTGATATGCATCATAGTTTTGTTATGCGGTGTATCCCTGATATTATGGCTAATAGCAATAAAGATAATGTGAATTGCTGACTTCGTCACGTTCCATGGGCACTTGGCCATTACCTAGCAACCCCAGCCAAGCCCAGCCCCGTTACCTAGCAACCCAAGCAGAGTTCCAACCCCGTTACCTAGCAACCCAAGCAGCGTTCCAGCATGTTTGGTCAGCTGATTTTACCACTGTATGGACTGAAAAAATAGAAAGGAGCCCCAACTTAATAAATGTAGTTAATATGTTGCATGTGATCAAATTAAGTTTGCCAAATTTATTTATTTACATTTGTGTAACAATAATAAACCTGATATATTCACTTGAATAAACTTAACTTCATTACTTGTAACAAATTAATTATTTTTAATATGTTTTTTTTTATGTATGCAGTACAATGGCTGCTGGAAAAAGTGCTTTGTTGTCAACTTACCATCCAGAAATCACTTGATGAATTCTTGTTGGTTGTGCAGAAAACTCCACTTCTGCTTTTCAAAATTGAAATTATGTTTCCTGTCATATTTTTGTGCTTTTGTCTTTTGGAAACCATAGTAATAACTGTTTACCAGGGTCAAGGCATTGAAAAGAGGCGCACAGTGGTTGGGTAAGGCCTTTAACCTGATGGAAATGCAGTGGTGGGAACCAAAAAATAACTGTAAGAACAACTATAGAAACAACTACACACACTGGAAGTCAATGGAGATTGTTTTTACATCTGTTTAAGGTCTGTCAATTCTTATCTTTGGTTAGACCAGAAAATAAAAAGTTGAAATTTGACTTTTCCCCCCAAAAGGTCCCAGCCAAATTCAGCCTAAATAAAAACCTCAAAACTTCAGGCTTGGTCAGCCCATTTAAACAACCGCAACCACATTTTGGACCACATTTAAAGTTCAACAGACGCCTTTTCACCTTTCAACCACATTTTGACATTTAGACGAAAGGAAACATCACCATTTCTACGTCTGCAGGATGAAATGTTAACAAACATCAAGGAAGAATGAAAAAGTCATAAAAGAGAAAGGCATTTTGTGATTTATTTTGAGCGGATGTTGCTCACCCAGGTCTGCGGCCGTGTATCTCTGCCCTCTGAACCGGACTGCTTCATCTTCATACACGGGTTTCCTCAGGTTTCGTCGCTCACACAGCCTGCAGAGCAGCTGCCTGGGAGTCAGCTGATCCCTCCACTGGTTTACCCCTGATCTAATATTTAAAAAAAGAAATCTGTAAGAAAATGAAGTTTTGGAAGACGTAATCCCAGTTAGAGGTGGGTGTTTACTCACATGCAGTAGGACTGCGGCAGGCCGCACTTGGCTCCATATTTGGACAGGAAGCGGTTCTCCAGGTCGATCAGCGTCTCTCCGATCTTCTCGTCTTTGGTGAGCATGTCGTGGTCGTACAACATCACCCGCAGGTCCTTCTCCACAGGGAGGGAGCAGGTGAGCTCGAACAACCTGCAGACAAAACAGCTTCAACTGAACCGAATGTTTCTGTTTCAGAGTCCCGGAAACACAAACAAAAGCTAATGTTGTTGTTTACGTCCAGAAATTTTGTGCATGCGCAGACCTACTTCCCTCTCCCTTGCTTTTTCTTTTATTAAAACTTTCACTGACTTGTAAAAGGTGATATTCCTGTTGTAATATTGACAATTAATAGCAAAGCATTGTATCTCTTTCATTTAAATGTCACATGTACATTTAAGAATTAGTGTGCTATGCTAACAACTAAAACCAATGGTAGTCATCATCCCCAAGCATTTAGTAACAGAAGGAAAACCTCCATAAAACGGAAAAAAAGGATGCACACTGGCCAAAAAGACTAAATATTCACATTCTGCTTTGTTTCTTTACCACATGACCATTAGTACATTTCCTGGAGTTAGCATGTTAGATTAGAATAATGCGCAAATAAAAATGCACAATATGTATATTTTTTTAAAAATTAATCTTGGAACATGACTCGGATTGGACTATGCTATTTCTGATAACTGTAAAGTATGTCTACGTTATAATCTTGTGCAGAACGTTATCAATATGATTTTTATTCTTAATCTTATTTTTGTAGACATTTTTAACACCGTTTGGTTGTTTTGTGTGAACCTCCATGCCCCAATGCTGCAGTTACATCTAAATTTACCCAGTAAAGGGTATTTCTATTCTACCTTTTATTAAACTGTAGGTCTGGACAGTGATATAGATATAAAATAGATTATTTTGGATGCTTTTTTTAAAAGAATGATGCCTTCATTTTGTCACTTTGTGTGCTTTTTGCCTGTGATAAGCTCTCTCTCCAGATCTGATTGGTTTGTGTATACTGACCCCTACTGGCAGTAAAACAACACAAAACAAAAGACGAGGAGATCAGCATATAGTGACTAATTAACAAGAACAAGATAAATCTGTCAGCTTATTGGAGGTGATGTAATAAATGCTGTCATTAGTGGCTCATTGTTAGCATGTTTGATGTGTTCATGGAAAAGATTGCCTTCGATCTGAGTCATGCTTTGGGCTGGAAAAAGCAAATCCACCCACCAGTGAACACATTAAATGAGACAGAGTTCAGAGGTAGGTGAGATGTAAAGTTATACATTTCCTTCTGAAATATTCACACCCCTATGACCATTTTGTCCTCCTTCCATGTGTTTTATTGGGGGTTAATGGGAGAGACCAACAGGATGTGGTGCAGAACTGTAAAGTGCCTCCAGAAGGTTTTCTTCAACAACTGCTCTGTATTTGGATCTTTCCATCCAGTCAGAGCAGCTTCCATGTCCCCGCTGAAGTAAATCCTGACCATGACATGATGCTGCTGCTGCCATGTTTTACCATAGTGATGATGTGCTAAGACTAATGTGAGTACTCCACATATTGCTTTGAATGTCAACAAAAACAGCTAAAAGTTTGACCTCACCTGACCAGATCATCTTATTTCCTGTTGCTCAAACATAGCATGGAGCAAACTGCAAACAGGAACTTTTGGACTTTACTTTAACATTGCCTTTCTTCTTTTTATTGTTACAAAAATGGTTGGTTTGAAGATTGCACAGCTATTTGTCCCACTAACGTTTGTCATATTTAATGATATTAGATTGTATTGTCTTATAAGGCTTTAAAGCTCCTTCAGGTTTTTATATCTAAGTTTCAGGCTCAAGTTTCTATGTTATGATGGCTTTTTAGCCAATGTCTGAGGTGTGAATACAAAACAAAGAATTACAATATAAATATTCCTACAGGGATCAGACTTGAAATACAGAAACACGGTCAGTCAGTTGGACGAATGGATGGGTTGGTGGAGAGAAAGATAGATCAAGGGATGAATGGATGGATAATTGACTGGTGGATAGATGGATGGATGGTTGGTTGAAAGGATTGGTGGAAGGATGGACAGATGGATAATTGGTTGGATGGATGTATGGACGGATGACTGGTTGGTTGGTTGGACGGACGTATGGATGAACAAAAGGATGTACAAATGAATGATTGGTTGAATGGATGGATGGATGGATGGATGAACAGACAATTGGTTGGATGGATGGATGGATGGATGAACAGACGATTGGTTGGTTGGATGGATGGATGAACAGACGATTGGTTGGTTGGATGGATGGATGAACAGACAATTGGTTGGATGGATGGATGGATGGATGGATGAACAGACGATTGGTTGGTTGGATGGATGGATGAACAGACGATTGGTTGGTTGGATGGATGGATGAACAGAC
>CAEFZY010069746.1:0-30911 GCA_903066815.1 Brachyrhaphis roseni
AGAAAAGAAAAATAAAAAAAAAAGAAAGCCATCGCCCCCCCCGCCCTCCTTTGTGTTGTTTTTTTTGTGTTGCTGCACGGTTCCCCCCCCCCCCCCCCCCCCCCCCCCCCGACTGTTCCAGCTGTGTCGACCCCCTCCTCTAAGAGTTTTGTGTGGCGTAATGGACAGCTGTGTGTTCATGTGTGTCTGTTATGCTTTGATTTGCTTCATGTCAGTTTGTTGTGCTTTTACCTCCTCATTTTGAACCATGCAGTCTTGCTGATTGGTCCCTACTGTGCCCTCTGACCTGAGTGTCATTGGGCATCATCTTTATGGCGCCCCCATACGACTCCCTCATCTCCAAATAAATGCAGCTGACATAACTATGATGCTTGTTTAACCTTTAAGCTTACATTCACAAAGAAACAGACCTTATTTAACTTATATCTTTTAGCATCGTTGTGCGTTATTTTAGTGTAGGGTACCATTTGGACAGAATATGCTAATCTGTGATGTTTTCCTTGTTTCCTTTACCTTTTAGCTCCCTAATATGTTTGGAAACCTTCGTTCTACCTTCATTGCCCTCATGATTGGTTCTTATGCTTCATCTGCGGTCACATTCCCTGGTGTCAAGGTATGGAAAAGTATTCCTTTTCAAAAAGAACATTAAATGAGTCCAAGCAAAATCTAAAAAATATTCCACATATTTTTTGAAGCTATGAACAAACTTTTTTTGTCCACGATTTTCTTTGTTACTTTTTGGGAAAATTTAATGTAAAATTCTTTGTTATATCTGCATATTCAACAGACAAAAAGATTTTTGAAATGTTCTAATCTCAGTCAAATACATATCAGATATGATCTAAGAAGAAGAAAGATAGCGCAAATCCATGTTAATGGTCATGTTGAAGGCTTTGCTCTATGAATCTTTTGGGCCATAAGTTGTTAAAAAAGTTACCTCCACTTCAGTTTGAAATTCTCCTTCATTGTGGACAGGTCATCTATGATTTCGGTGCCCCATTCATTACCATTCTTGTGGTGTGGGCTTCCTGCGCTGGACTTGTCTTCCTCAACTGCTTCTTCAACTGGCCACTGGAGCCATTCCCAGGACCAGAAGATATGGACTACACGTCAGTAGCAAAGACAGTTGCATATTTATGTTCCCAAGTACACTGCCAACATAAATCCTACTCCCACTGAGAGAGTTTAATCAAAAATTATGTAATAAAATATTTGCCTCTCTGTCTTCTCTGCCTTCTCAGTGTGAAAATAAAGTTCAGCTGGCTAGGCTTTGACCATAAGATCACAGGAAAACAGTTCTACCGTCAAGTGACCACAGTGGGCCGCCGCCTGAGCGTCAGCAACAATGTGAAACAAAAGGAGGTGGTTGGTAAGGACGGACGCACTCTCTGCCTATCCACCATGGACCTGGAAATGGACTGCAAGCCCCAGGAAGAATGTAAGAGTGCAGTGTAAAATAAAACTCCTGAAATGATGAAGGTTTAAAGAATTCTGACTTAGTTTGTACCCCTGTTCTAAATCTCTTGCTTTTGCTTTCTGCAGCTGAGTCTTTTTTGAAGAGCATCATAAGCCCTATTTTTATACTTAGCGCCTCAACCATGTCCATCACTCAGCTCCGTCTCTTGTTCTACATGGGGGCCATGAACAGCGTCTTGGAGGTGCTTTGTGATGGAAACCTTGAAACAGGTCAGCCTGTTAGCTCCTGAAACATGTCTGTCTGTGTGCAATGACTAACTCAAAAGACAAGCACCCGGCTGGCTTGTATCATGACCTAAAAACAACTGAACGTAACTTTTTCATTTTCAGTGGAAAGGATGGAAGTTGGTAAGACAAAAACTTTAGCGCTAGCAGTAGTTTACCTTAGCATTAGCTTATTAAGTATCCAGCTGACAACAAATAGAGTACCTACTACATTTGTTTTCTTGGTTGTCCCTGTCAATAACTGAGTCCTTCAACTGTCACACAGCTTTAAACTAAAGCCACCAGAATTATTAGTTGACTCATTAACAACATTTCTAGAAGAATCAGTAGAACAAACATCATACACTGCTTCACATGACTCACATTTCATGTGTCACTGCTCCCGGAGCCACAAATATGTGCCCTAATAGCAACATATTGACTTTTGAACGACCTTGTTGCACTCTACAGTCTCATACAGTTTATTAACTGCAATGACTAACCGTCTAACCAGGTAGTGACCTCTCCCCACACTTTTGTCATCTGGATTACAACAATTTTTTAAAATCTTTTTTCAACAGTGTTGTATTATATTCCAATAAACAACAATAAATATGTTGTCCTCATTTGGTCCTCAGTGAGTCTGTACTCCTCCATCTTTGGTGTGCTGCAGCTGCTTTGTCTGATGACCACTCCTGTCATTGGTCAAATTATGGACTGGAAACTGAAAGACTGTGATGACGGGGAAGAAGACAAGGAACCCTTAAGCAAGTGAGTCTGAGTGTTGATTTGTTGATACACTAAAACGTCAATAACATTAAGCAATCTTTAAAAGCACAGATGATGATGCCACAGAGATTTAAGCTTCTATTGTTTTATTATTGGAAGAAAGCTCTTCAAACACATTATTTCCTCAGTGGACATAACGTAAAAATCTAAATAACTCATTCAGGGTATGATAGCCACAAGTTTACTTTACCCTTGGATACAAGATGCTGGAATATGCCATGTTCATGTGTTCTAATAATTACGCACAAGTATAAACAATTATTATGTGGTGCTTTATTTCCTCAATGGACTTGAAAGGCTCTGTGTTCCAAAGAAAGTAGGTTTTGGTGGAAAATGTGTCAACTCCAGAAAAAAAATTAAAAACCTTGTTTCTTTCTGCTTGTAAAGCTAGAAAGAAGGTTTCATTATCCACAGTGAAACAAGTTTGTTTTAATAGACGCTGAAAAGCCATTGATCTAAATGCAACATAAAAACAGGCTACAGTTGGGGAGAAACTGTGAAACCATTAAATTTGTACAAAAAATGGGGGAGGGAGTTTGCATCCCAGGAAACATTGTTCTGTTGGTGTGTTTTACTGTATAAGCCAGAAACTTAAAGCTTGGGTGACAGTGCAAGTAGCCAAAATTCTAGGACACTACTATAAGAAGCTTGTGTGACCAATGATTATGTGGATTTTTTTTTTTATTTCTGATTCGAATCTGTAAAATAGAATCATTTTAGAGACTTTGTTATTTATGATTCCAATAAAATCCAGTCATGTCATCCCTGCCTCGTAATCCAACTTTCTTTTCTTTTTTACGTTTTAGAGGTGAAAGCAAGACAAAGCGCAGAGACAGAAAGATCCAGAAAGTGACAAACGCTCTGCGAGCATTCGTCCTCACAAACCTGCTTTTGGTGGGATTTGGTGTCACCTGCCTGATACCAAATCTCCAATTACAGGTGAGTGTCTCCTTGATGTTTTTGTTCTACGTCCTGTCCAGATCTGTGTCCATATGCAAAGCTGACTTTACTGTATCAAGCTGGCAGTAAATGTAGGCATCTGATTGCACACTAACACCATCTGGCTAAAGGGAAACTGAATTAACTTCACATGAGATGCAAAAGCGAATAAACACTGATTCTGTTTTTCTCCTTTCCTCAGATCGTCTCCTTCATTTTACACACTGTGGTGAGAGGATTCATTCACTCTGCTGTTGGGGGCCTTTATGCTGCTGTGTATGTACCAACGTCCATTTTAATTTCAATTGCCAAATAATTGTTAATCATTATGCATATCTTCCATGTTGGTAGAAGCTGCTTCAAAGTGACTAAACTAAATGTTTTCTTTTTAGATATCCCTCCTCTCAGTTTGGCAGCTTAACAGGGATGCAGTCTCTCGTCAGTGCTGTTTTTGCTTTGCTGCAACAACCCCTGTTTTTGGCAATGATGGGACCACTTGAAGGAGACCCATTCTGGGTAGGAGTCATCACCCACCTAAACACATTCAGCTATCAAGCCAAATTAAAACCTTGCTTACTCCGGTGTCACCCTGCAGGTTAACATCGGACTGCTTGTACTCAGCATGCTGGGCTTCTTGCTGCCCCTCTACCTGATCTGGTACAGATGGACACTCCATCGAGAACTACAGCAGAAAGCCGAGGACGCCAAAATATACATCAAAATCAACGACTCAGAGATCCCAGAGGCCTTCGTTTAAACAGAGACGGGTAGAGAAAACAACGTGCAAAACAGACGTCTTGAAGTGTTGAACAAAAAATTGTGACACATCTTCATAAGAAAGACAACACCCATCTTTACAAATTCCCCAATTGAAAAACTACTGGGATTGTTGTCATAGAAATTAGTCTAATGGACAGCTGACGAGGAGAAAAGTGAAACAAACAAGGGAGATGAAGAGCAAATAGGAGGAGAAACTGTGAAAGGAAAGAGGCATCAGCCATCTGTATTCCCCCAAATCCTCTGTGCTCTCTTCACTTCCTCTTTCTCCTGACCTTCAGAGTATTTTCCAGCATTTCCTCTGCTTTAACTCGACCTGCAAGAGAAGAAAAGGGATATACGTCCTCTTGGTTCAGTATCACCTTCCCATGTAGCCACTTTAAAATTAGAGGGCGATCCAATTGTTATGGGGTTTCTTCGATGTGTTATATGTTGAATGCAAATCATCCAGATGCTATTGCATGGTGCTACTTATCAGTACATCTGCTGGATTTCTTCCAGGAGTTTGTACAAAGGAAATGTGGAGTAAGAGTCGAGACATTTTGCTGATGTTTCTCGGGTAATCAGAAGAGACAGTCATTATCTTTTTGTAAGGCTAATGTCTAATGATAAAATCTATTGCAGTGCTATTCCATTTTTTTCAAAGGAAGTCAACCTGTTTTCATATAATTTTTTCAATGTATGCTCAGAGTATTTATTTTACCTTATGTATCAGCTTCAGTTTTTTCTACAATTATATTGTAAAAAAAAAAAAAAAACATTTCAAAATGTACAGAGTACATTTTTAATCGAAAAGTGAAAATTAACTGATTGAATTTTCACACATAACAGTGAAGGTGTTCTACACTGAAGAGGGCATTATAATAGTGACTTAATGCAATTCCTTATAAAACTGCCATTAGTCAGACATCTTAGTTTGTATCAGTTTTTCCTCCACTCTGTCTCCTTCAAGAGAAATTCAGCACTTTTACTCCAATTCCGCACAAACCCAGCTCACGGTGGCACTTTTTCTGGATGATTGGCTTCAGACCCCTGCCCCCCTTTTCCTTTTACCTTTTATATGTGTATTTATTTTTTCCTAGCATTTCCACTTTCAATTCTTGGTGTACTTTAACTGTGGAGTGCTGCTTTTATGTAGGTTCATTCTGTTTTGTCTGCCTGGAGCTCCTTCTGCCCTGAATGAAGATAAAGTACAGATATTTTGGTAAATGGGTGTCTGTATGTGGAAGAATATGTGGAAGTTATAAAGTTTTTTTTTTCCTTTTTTCACTGCATCGCTCTAATTATTACGTTTAGTTTGTTTTCACGTTGTTCCAACACAAACCAGGAGATGGCAGTGTTTGGTTTATCCTCGGTTCGACCAAAGCACCGAGTATTCTGTGGAGTACCATCAAATTATAGCAGTGATGAACATTAAAAACTAAAATGTAAAAGAAGAATATGATGCATATTTGGTGGAATACACATGTGTTCAAACAAGCTGAAATGTAACCTGAAAATACCACAATCATAGAAACTGTGTTTAGAAGAAAGTCATTGTATGCTGACCTACAAACAAAATCTGAGCATCGCTCTTAATATAACAGACATACACGGTGGTGGCAGCAGCATGCAATTGGTTATGCTTTTTCTTAGCAAGGAGCAACAAAACTATAAAATTTTGGAAATTATGATACACTACTAGTTGAAGAATACTTTTTAAAACAGAAATGAAAGTATAGACACCCTGTGTAGATAAATGTCAGAATCTACTTGTGCACAAATAATCTGTCATTGCCCCTGAAAATGATCGAGATCTGTAAAACACCAAGCTATTTTAATAAGTGTTAACAAAATGTCTCAGCACTCAGGAAACATGCTCAGGCGTGATCAGCATAAACTATTTTCTCACATCTAGGTGGTTGGTGTTTGCAAGTCTGTCGTCACGCTGAGCTGCCACCTGATATCGCGTTTTAGCAGATTTTTATCACTTGACGCTTGCACCTCTCACCACCTGAGACGAGATGTGCGAAATCCTCAGTCACATCGGAGGCAGAGGGGCTGCTCCAGCTCTGCTTTTCATAAAAAAAAAAAAAACGAAACACGGGATGTAGAACTCAGTTTATAATTAAAATTGAACCGCTATCTTCATTAACAGCTCGGCCACAAACTGGTAACAGAAAATGCATATTTTGCCAAGCCCGCTATCACACATTTTAAGGTTACTGTTTTGTTTTAGTTTTTTGCACATAAAATATGTGATTCAGAATTTTCCTCAAACTGGGTAAAAGGACTCAAACTGAACTGATCATATTTTGGGGGTTTATCAAATCTAGAAATAAATTCCCTACATAAATAAATATAAATAAAGTCCTATAGCAGATCTGAGGAGTGTTTCAAGCAATCAGAATGAAAAAACCCCCCAACAATATCCACAACTTTGAAGATCTCATCATCTTGAACTGTACAATGGCCAACCAAAAGTGATGGATGGACAAAGACGGAATTAATCAGAGAAGCACCCAAGAGTTTGACAAAAAAAAAAATTATTTGGTAGCTTTAGAGGAGCTGCTGTAACTTTTCCATCTAAATTCTGATAGACAGTGTGGGAAGACTAAAACTGCTAATCACCCCAAGTACAGCTGGAGAACCAATAGGATGGTTCGATCAAAGTATGTTTATTTGTCAGAATGGCCAACTAAAAGTTCAGACCGGAATCCAACTGAGAATTTGTGGCAAGACTTAAAGAAAGACTTAAACATTTGAGAATCATCATGTTAATTGCACTGTACAGTTATATGCTACTTTGTGTTTGTGTGTCACTTACAATTGTAATAAAAATAAAATAAAAGTTTGTGGTTGTAAAATAAAACATGGAAGCTGTTATTAATACTTTTGCAAGGCATTGTATAACAAAAACCTCGCATGTAGAATTATCTCATTGGACGTGAGCCATAAAACCAGGATTATGTCGGCACAGGATAAACTGAAAGATGCATCTTTAAAATAAACTACAAGAGCCAGAAGCGGATATGTGGTTGTTGTCAAACGGAGACATGAGCTATAAATACAGCTCCAGCTTGCTGTTACATAATTTTAAACTCACATCGCATCCACATCCCGTGATATTCAGGAAGTGGGTCGAGATTAGGGACCTGGAATCCCTTGTACTGTACTACAGACCTCCTGTGTTGGGAAACAAAGCACAGCCAAAGAATTATGGTTCTGTCTTTGGCTTTCATTTATAATTATTTTGGGATGTTTTCTGAAGCTTTACCCCAGTGGCAAGGCTTAGGTGCCACCTATGTAAGATAAAGGTGTCTGTAAAGCAGAAATGATGTCAGGATACACAGCGGTGGGAGATAAGCGCATCAGAAGCGAGGACTTTGTTAAAAGGGCTTAGAGAGCGTCTGGTCCCTGCCAGCGGTGGTTCCCGTTTCATCCTTTGACGCTGAATCGTGCTTCTACGTCACCGCTGTCATGATGACGCAGTGAGCTGCACACTCTTAGTAAAAAAGGTGCTCCTGTGACCACCGCATGGATAGAGGTTATTTTGATGTCTTGCATTTATGCTGTCGTTCTCTATAAAAAGTGCGTTTTATTAACAAGTAGGCTATTTTTTTTATTTATTAAGAAATGGCTCCGGGTTAAGACAATTTAGTAATTCCAATTTACAAATCTTTTTATTCTCTTCTTCCTTTTGTTTTTCTTTTCTTGTTTGATTCTTTGTTTCTTCTTTCTTTCTTTTTTATTCCTCATGTATCTGTTTAGCAATTTCATATTCAACCAAAAAAAAACATTACAGTCAAAATAAATTTCCAGTGCTTTAATTTGTGCAGCCGTGTCATTTGTCACCTGTGGGCCGTGCGGGTGCACCGCAGATCATTCTCCGGGTGAACCGTCGTTTTCAGTGTGCGTTCGTTTCCTCACGCAGCGACCCCTTTTTTTCGGTGAACTACGCGCAGCAGCAGCAGAGCAGCAGCAACGCCGCGCGGCGGCCCCGATCAGGAAGTGAATCTGAAGAAAATAAGCGACTGTGGAGGTAGAATGACATAGAGAGGGGGGGAGAGAGGTGGGAGAGAATCGAGCGGATAAATAAAGGCGACTATATAAACGGAGGGAGGAATCCGACCCTGTTTCTGGATCCGTTTGGGAGCGGCGCCTGTCTGGGATATAGCTCCACTGCACCGCTGAAATAACACAAAGATGCTCATAAAGGAATAGTAAGTAAAACAGTGTGCGCACGGTGGAGTTTGTGAGTGCGTGTGCGTTTGCGTGACAGAGCGTTGATGCGGTTTCTCAGGGCTGACATTGTGGCCAGCAGCCCGGGAGAGGAATTAGGAGAGCGCGTCCGGACTGATGTCGACATCCAGAGGACTTTATGTCCATGATCAGATTCCTTCCATCACGCAGAGTCAACTGAGGGATAAAACAGCACCGGCTGCAATTGCATCAGCAGCCGGTGCTTCCCTGTGCCCTTCACATCCTTCATCACAAGTTCTAGCTCTTAATTCTCTCTGCCAGTGTTGCTAAAATGACGGATGCTGGTGCTGGGGCAGAAATGGCTGGCATAAGCCGCTCCGTGCCGTGCTCTGCCGCGCTGCGCCGTGCCCGCGCCGCTGTGGCCATGTTATTGATGCGCTCTGGTGAAGGTGAAACTAGCGATGGAGCATTCCGGTGTTTAGCTCTGGAGGAATGAAGAAGGTGTTGGATGGCCCGGGGTGGAGGGGATGCTTGGAGAGGATAAGGTGCGGGGTGGGCAGGTGCAGAGGAGGTGGCGTAAAGGGCAAATGGCGTGATTTGTATCAGATGCTGGGCCGAAGGGAAGCAGTGGCATATTAATTTGTGCCTGCTAAGAGGAAGGATATTTTTAATTCATTGTTTTGCATTGTTTTAACACAATGTTACCCCACCACCCCCCCACAAGGACTTTCTGTTCTTTATAGAAGAACGGATTGAGGCCTTTGCTCAGAATCAGAAGGGCAAGAAGGATGCAACGCTGGCAAAGTAGGATGTTATTGGGATTGAAATTAAAATACTCAGATATTAATACTGAAGACATCCAAAATTATATTTAGTGTTTTCATTACAGCAAATTCTTTTAGCCAACTGAAGAAAACCTCACTCTGATAACCTTAATATAAAGGGCCTTCTTCTAAATATTGTATTTAAAATACTATTTTTTTCCCCACTGCAACTTTTGCAAGGTCACAGCTACTTTCTGAACACCAAGCTACAAAAAAAATCCACTTCCAATAGGCTTACCATGCCTTGGAAAGTATTAAAGCTCTTTGAATCACAACCAAAAAGTTTTTCATTCGGCTTTTATGCGATACATCAATGCAAAGTTGTGCAAAACTTTGAAGTGAATGAAAAATATATATGGTTTAAGACTTTTTACAATTTAAATCTAATTTTTAGTCAATAAAAGCATCTTTGCTCATTCTTTTTTGAATTATTGGTTAGGGTCAGTCTGAATTTTTACACTGACTCTCGACTGTATTTATGTCTGGACTTTGACTGGGCCAATCTAACACAAATAAGCTTTTTTCTAAACCATTCCATTGTAGTTCTGACTCAATGGATCTATGCAACATGCTGCATAGATCTCCACTTCAACTTCTAACAACTTTTCATCTAGTGCTGCGCTGCAAATAGCTCCATTCACCCTTCCAACAACTCTTTCCTGTTTCTCCTGAAAAGGAAATTCCGCAGCATGAGGCTGCCACCACAAAGTGTCACAGTGGGGATGGTTTATTCAGGATGACAGTGTTCTGCCTCACACAGTGTTTTGGATGAAGACAAACAAGTTTGACTTTGGCTTCACCTGACCAGATTAGCTTGTAACGCATATTTTATGTGCTTTCTATGTGGCAAAGTTCAGAAGTCAATTTTTCCTCGGAATGACCTCTTGTCAGTCTTCTACAATACATAGTATTTTTCGGATGTATCACAAGTAGTTGTCCTGGCAACATATTGTCCCACCTGAGGAGTGGATCTCTGGAGCTCCTTTCGAGTTATCATGGGCAAAATGTTCACTCTGCAACTGACTGCAAAAGCACACCAATAATTTCATTATCATTCTACTTCATGTAATGTTTTGACTTATGCTCCCTCACAAAATCCAAATTAAGTCCACTGAAGTTTGTGGGAAAATCCGAGGGAGTTCAGTGGGTGTGATTACTGTTCTGTGCATTTTAGATTAATCACCTACAATTGTTGTGTTGATTTCCTATCACATGTATTTAATCAATGAATGTCAGTAAAAAGCCGCAGATCAGAGTGGTGGCATGTCCAAAGATCTGAAGTGATTAGGGAGAGTCAGGCCCTCTGCAGTAAGCCTGGATATTAATTAAATTGGTTACGATTAAAGGCTAAAAGCTTCTACACAGTGTCAACACACAGGCAAGAGACTTGTGCATTCACTATAACCATCATGGAGACCAGGAGTCAAGTCTTACAGGTTCTTTGTGACCTAGTGATCCTTACCTGACACTGACCTAGATCTCTTTTTATTTCCTTATTTCCCAGTAGGTTTTGGTACTTATACAATAATAAATAATCCTCTTTGCAATATGTGAAGCAATAAAGCGAATTATGTAGAAGCTGAAAGAGGGAAGAGAATGAAAAGAGAAATAAGCTACAAGGACATATAAGATGAGCAATGCAGAAGGGGTGTTTGTTTCCTGAAGCCACAGAGAGACACATGATCCCTCAAGACCTTTGGACCAAGGAGACTTCCAAAGACGGGGAAAAAAAATCTTCAGTTCCTGTTTTTCATTTTAGGATTAAATTCAGATTTTTGAAAGAGATACTTTGCAAAAAGTGCTATATGAGGTGCATCTTTTAAGAAAGAGCAATAAAATATTTTTGCAATGAACAGTTGTAAACTGCAGCAGCATATGGCCTACTATTCAGTGAGCGCCTTTGTTGGACCCAGATTACATTAAGTGGCAGGTGGGTGTAGGATTATGGGAATTTTGGCATACTTCACATGGTCACAGAACAAAATCAACAAAGCTGTATACTGTACACGTGCACAGACTGGTATGAGATGCAGACAGGTCAGAGAACGGAAGCAGAGCAGTGCATTTTAACGCTGGAAGCATTGTGAATTGCAGGAACATGCTCAAATGAGGTGTCTTGATTTTGGAAATATGCACATTGCAAATTCTGTCATAAATGAATCCATGTTTCACTGCTGTTAGATGTAAATGTGTGGGCTACCATTCTAGGCTGCTGAAGTTAGTTTCGTTTTCTAAACTGAACAGGAATTCATCTTAAAACTGCTTCAAAGAAGAACTTAATTCAGTGATTTTTTTTTGTCTTTGGTTATCACTTGTGTTACATTAGAGAGTTGTCATATTTTGTCTTGATTGTCAATTTTTGTAATAGCAATTCAGATTTCTCCTTGAGATCTATAATGAACAGAATGCATTTTTCTGAACTTTGCTTGGGTTAAAATTTTGATTAGAAAAATATGAAAAACATCTACAGGGCAAAACTTCAACATTTTGTGTAAAACTGTACCAGATAATTTTTACCACATAAAATCCTGTAAAAATAAAACAAATTTTAAAAAATAAATAAAGCCAAAATGTTCAGTCTCACTTATTGCTTAAAAATACTAAATACTAAGTCTTTGGTATTAAAATAATACAGATGAAGGAATAAGTCCAGCATTGGCGTTTTTAAACAGCAAACTCTACACACATTCAGAAAGGATTACAGGAAACTTGTAATTATTTCTTGTAGTTTGTTGACACATAAGAGTTTATTTAACAAAACGAATCCAACCTTCTACTTAAATACTTTATTCAATAAACTCGCTTAACCAGTAACACCCAACTAAACTACTAGAAAAAGATGAAAGAAAAATAATTTATTCATGCCATGCACTGTGGGATTTACAGTTCTTATTCTCTTTGTTCCCTGTAGTTCAGACCTTCATGGCCGGAGGCACAAATTTTTCCCCAAAAACAAAAACGTGTACCTTCTCACAGACAACTTTTTAAAAAATAAGACTTCAGTTCAGACCATGTAATGACCTGCCAGCTTGTCCATGTTGTAATCAGCTTCTGTCATCAATGGCTACAGAGAGCTCCAACCCCACTGTGTCCGTGAACCTGATTTCAGAAGCAGAAAATGGATGGATGGATTGTTTGACACAGTCTACTCTACTAACTACATATGGACAAACATAACAATTAAACTGTCTTTATTTACATTTGTACAATTTTTTGCAAACTTAGCATGTTGACACACAGTTTTCTCTTTTGCCGTAAACTATCCTTAAAGTGTATTTTGTGAAGCACCAAGTTTTGTCATGTCTGTGAAATATATATATTATTTTAAGTCACCTTGTTATATGTCTTCCAATTAAAATCTTAATGGTCAACTAAATTAGTGATAAAAGAAAAAAAAATACGTCATTATCGGAATATTGCTGCAACATGTGCAAGAACTTACACAATTTCAAAGCAGTATTGACAGCATAATATGCATAGAAGGCAATGATTGAGTATTTAGTATGTTAAGACCCATATCTTCACACTATTAAAATGCAAAGCGGATATTCAATGGTGTGACAGGGGTTTTAATGCTTCTCAAAGTAAAATTGTCCTGCATAAGCCGCCTATTTTAGTGGCAGCTGAAACTTTGACCATTTCAGATTTATTAGTCTGAAAACTGAAATCGGTGCATCCCAACTTTGGCAAAATAGAGGAAGATCTTAGTGTTGTAACAGCAACTGTATTAGGTAAGCTGTCAATTAATAGCTTAGCTCAATGATAGATCCTTAAGCAAACCGAAATGCAAATACATCTTCCTGTTCCTTCTCAAAGAAATTCTGCACCCAACAATGTGCTTTGTTTGCAAGTATATCATTCATCATTTGTGCATAAAACTTAGTTTTTGCATATATATTTTTGTGCGAGGACTTTTGGCTTAGAGCCACATCATCATTTTGTTGGTAATCTGTAACGTTTAGGATCATTTGTTAGCCAGCAGCCTTCTTCATGCTCTTGTAAACAAAGGCAGAACAGAGAATTACTGACACTTTTAGGCGTATCGTAAAAATCTAAGAAAAAAAGACAGCACATCAACAGCATTTTTATTGGCTTCTGCTAAATGATCTCTGAAACATAAGCCTGAACATTATCTATTCAGAAAGCTAATTGAAACATAATGAAATTCCTATAACATTCAACTTCTTCTTTTACCCTCATGTTGCTTCAGCAAGGAACATTCTCAATGTCTCTTGTAAAGCAGTGATCGGATTCATTTATCAATGTATTGCTTTTATTCAGTTTGGTTCCAAGATAGAACTATTGTTTCCTCACTTTCTGAGTTTTGGCAGTTTTAGGTCGATAACTGTCATAAATTAATTTGTAGAGAAAGAACGCTTTAGGATTTAACTTCATGTTTCTCACAAAGCTAAACTTGCAATCTAGGCCAATCTGGGTTGCTGGGTTGACTAGAGCAGTTCAGTATGTAACCACATGGAAATATCTTTTTTGTTGTTTTGCTCTCTTGTGTGATATTTCTGTTTAGGAGAAGTAACATTTCGGAGTCCTTATTTGAATAACTTCTTTTTTTTCTTGCAGTCGAGTGATTCTTCCCATCTCTGTGGAAGAGGTAAGTGTAGTTTAATACTCTTCAATATCTGTGTGTGAGTCAGCTGACTCCATCCATCCATACATCCGTCTATCCATCGACGGATTCACTTCCACTTTTAGGACATGAGCTTAAACACAGTAATAACTCTGGAAATTTGAGACTGGAAAAGTGTGATTTGTTGACATGCAAAATGTGTAGGAACCGTGAAAGCTGTTCCTTTAAATAGGACTTTTTAAAACTAACAGCTTATTATCATCCCTCGCTCTCTCTCATTTGTTCTCTCTTTCTCTCTCTCTCTCTCTGCATCTCTCCCTCTCTCCATCTGTTTGGGCCTTACCATTATTATTTCACCTGTAGTTTCCCCCTCTATTAAGGCTTGCATCACAGATGAGTTATCTGAAACTGCTTCCATGACATCACATGCTCATCCACCCCTGTATGCTACTTTGAATTGAACACTTGATACTCAGTATAAAAACAGTCATTTTAGGCAGGCAAAATATTCCAATTTTATCTGAAAAACTTTACTCACACACACTGTGGTCTCAAGCATGAATGTGAAGCACCAGTAAGTGCTGCAGTGTGCCACATTACATCAACAACATGGGAACCTCTGAATCAGAGACCAGTGATGCTGTCTTGTATTGTCATTAAAGCTCATTCTTTGTAGTCTTTGTCATGATATTACCGAGTATTTTTATTATCATGAAAAGCTTACTAGAGGGATGCACTAGTGATAGAAAAGCTTCGCTAATGTCTGATTGGTTCTCATAATATTGACTTTCATGATTTAGTTATGTCTGACAAAATTTCAATTAAGATGCATCAGTCAGAAGAAGTAACTAATATAAAATTATGCCAGAAACAAAATATTTAAATCAGATAATTTTTTTCAGTTACTAGAAAACAAAAACATTTTTATAATCTGCAAAAGTTCAGAAAAGAAGTATGAACAACCCACATAACCTTTAGCAAATACGCATTTCAAGATTTTTTTGTAAGATTGACTCAATCAAGATCTAATAAATGGTGTACCACTTACATTTTGCACACTTAAATGTGATAATATTCTTTATAAATAACTGTATAAAGTCTTGCCTGACTAGGTCAACAAGAACTGATCAACCTTTCAGGTTCCAATTTTGTTTGTTCATTGCCGTATTCTACATTGCAGTAGCTCTGCAGTTTGTCTGTGATTTCACTTGTCTTTCCAAACACGTTGGACAGGTGCTCACTTAGTTTTCTTTTTTTTTTTTTTTTTTACAAGCATTGCCTGTGCTAGAACAAGGTGCCAGTCTCAGATCGAACTTTAGACCACTGAACAGATATTTGAACTGAGATTTTTCCAACAGGAAAGTTGAGAGACATCAGATCAGAACCAAACACCTGCAGTATAGTATCCTAATTTCAGCCCAAATGATTTAAGCACTTTCCTCTTTACTTATAGTTACAGAACTGGTGTTGTGCACCTTGTTTTTTAGCCTTTATATTTGCTTGTGAGTAAATTTTTCCTTTTCATCTTTCACAAGTAGTTTGACTAGTAAAAAGCTCTTGCCTAGCCTTCTTATAATCTTTTGCTGAAATATTACTTTTTGTGTAGATCCTACATAAACCTTAAATCCTCAAAAATATGGAGAAATTGAATATTTTCTTCTATTATGTGTAAAAAAAAAAAAAAAGATGGAAAGGGAAAGAATTCAACCCTTCTCTGACTAATATCTTATTAGACTGATTTACAAGCATTAACATAGTTGGCTGTTGCTTTTTATTGCTAGAAGTAAATAAAAATCCACTGTATGTTTACCAATGAAATTGTTACTCTCCTAAATCACATTGGGACAATTTACCTCTACTTCAAGATATTTTCAGTATGAGTTTTCAAAGTGATGTTGATTGTTTTTATGTTATGTGTTTTTAAAGTCTTTTACATTTTCTTAAATCATATCAAGGCAATGTTTCTTAAAGAGAAAGCCTGCACAGAAAGAAACAGCTGAACTGATGTAGGAGTAGTTTCTATGTTAATGAATAGTAAAAACTCAATATCAGAAGGGAGAGAGTTTAGTTGTGGGCAGATTTATCTCAGCAAATAACAGCATATAATATTAATTGGAGATTAGTAAAGGAAGTGATCAGTTTGTCCTCCAGCAGCCTAAGTCTCTTAGAATGAATCATGAGTGGAAAAGAGTCAGGGAGAAACGTCTTTTATTTCTAAGTGACTTGGAAACAGTTGTCTTCTATTATTTGCAACTAAGTAAAAATGTTGCTAACTACCCAACCTCCTTATTCATTCTGCCATTAGTTCAATCTTTCAGTGTATGTCCATGAACCAGTTTCATTTAGTTTGAGAAAATTCAATAAAATTGATCTGTGAAAAAAAGAAAACAGATTTTATCATTTGAGTTTGAATTGCCTGTAATTAAAGGCATGAGTGAAAATTTATTTCAATTCCTTCAACCTCACACCTTCTAATTAAAAGTATATAATCTATTACCATTTTCATTTTTTCCCAGCATTGACTCAATTGTGCTTACATAGTTTGAACTTTGCTGTTCGAAATGCTAGAAAAATGAAAATAAACATCTTATTTGTGAAAACAATAGAGTAATTGAGCCTTTATTGAGTCACTTCATACTTGCTGTGTTGTAATTGTGCCAAGGCTCAGATTTGTTGAGGTTATATGAGGGATTAGAGCTGATTAAGAAAAAAAAGAAACCATTGTTTTCTATTTTGAAATTGCTTGAACACAAAGCCTCAAGATGGAGAAGGAGGTAAAATGAGGAGAAAGAGAAAGGAGTTTGTGATATTTGCAATAATAGATGAAATAATTCAGAGCTCCATTAAATATAAATAAGAGAGAAAACATGGTATTAATTTTAAATATTACCTGTGATTATAGACTTTTCTTTTACTCGATTTTCATTAACAGTCCAATCCATTGTTCTGTTCCTCAGTACCAGGTGGGCCAGCTGTACTCTGTAGCTGAAGCCAGTAAGAATGAGACGGGCGGAGGCGAAGGAGTAGAGGTGCTAAAAAATGAACCCTATGAGAAGGATGGAGAGAAGGGCCAGTACACACACAAAATTTACCATTTGCAGAGGTAAGCATTTTCACAAAAGGTGTTCCAGAAAGTGTGTCTTGTAGAGTCCACATATCCCATTTTCACAGGATGAATTTCTCATTTTCTGTCTTGAGTCCATTCTCTTTCTTATTAGCCACTCAGACCTTTTCCACATCTTTCAGTCACCAGGAACTCGAGACTTTAAGAATGCTTTTTTTTTTGGACCAAATAGTGTAGCAGTTTGGTCTTTATTTGACTCAAATAAAAAGTTTTTAAATATACTATAGTTAATATAATTGTTCCAGTTATTCAGATTATCTACAGAAATAAAAAGTATCATGAAATGTACAAATGCATGTTATCAGTGTGTCAATGGTGGAAATATTCAAATTCTGATGACACAAACTAAAAGTATTTTAAATAAATAACTAAGCCAAGCATTAAACACTTTGATTGTTGCCTGTCCATAGATCAGTTTTATATGATTGACCTTTTTGCAGTGACTCTTTTTTTTCTTCCATTAATGATGGTGCAATTGGTACCATTGTATTAGCAATTCCATATAATAGTATTCATGTCTCTAACTTTATCGCATTTTGTTTAGTTTGTACCTGAAATTCCAATTTATTTTATTTAGAGTTTAAATGATGGACTAGAAAAAGTAGTTCAGAAAAGTGGGAGTTTTTAATCATTCTTACTATAACTAATTTGAAAGATTTGTAATGTTATTTTATCCAGCGATAGAATCGCCATTCACATGTAGAAACTGCTTTTTTATCCCCCATTGTTTGGTGGAAATTACCTGACGTTGAAACAGATTAAATAGAAACCACAAAGCATACACTTTCAATTTTTGCCATTGATTGTCAATTGGATCTAGGTCTGGACTTTGACTGAGCCATTCTAAGACCTGGATATATTCCAATCTAAGTAATCTGACTAAAGTTCTGGTTTTATGTCATCTTGCTGAAGGAATAATCTCTGCCCCAGTTTCAAATCTAAAAGGTTTTCACCCTGTCTTTACCCGTACTTAGCTCCATCCGCATGATCCCATCACTCTAACCAGGTTAGTTGTCCTAGCTCCAAAATGCCTTCCCACGTCATGTTTAGGTCTAATTCTACCACATGTTTTTAGTGTCCCCTACATGGTTTGTGGACATTTAAACTTCTTTCAACAATGGCTGTCTTCTTGCCACTTTCTCCTCCTCAGATTTGGTGATTTATGTTTGCTAGATGTCCAAAATTTCATCACCTTTGTATATCAAGGACAACAAAAGTCTTGCAGCTGGAATTACAGAAGTTAAACTCATGTAGTTTGTTTTCTAATCTCTTGTAGTAAAGTGCCATCATTCGTCCGAATGTTGGCTCCATCTTCAGCTCTGAACATCCATGAGAAAGCCTGGAACGCATACCCTTATTGTCGTACAGGTATGTATAATTACACACTGTGGATGGGCGCACACAACTATTTACAGACTAACATATATTAGAACTCTGCAAAACCCTGATTGCATTTTTTTTCTAGTAAGTACATTAATTTCGTCTAGACTTGATTGAAGATTTGAGCCTAATTTTTTAATTATGATCTACTTTTGGACCAGACCCTGGACGTTCCAAATCCCTTCTGGGAATAAGTTGTGAACAAGTTCCTGCAATGGAGCTAATCTCCCGGGTAAATTACCAATGCTAGCACTTTTGTTTACATGCCCAGTGCACATTTCGGTGTGACGTCTTTGTCAGCTAAAGAAACAATTCTTTACTGTAGTCTTCAAAGAGGTATATTTATGAACGTTTTAAATTGCTTCAGGTAAAAAGTGCTTTCATGCTCTAGATTCCTCTCTTCCTCTCTTCTTTCCTTGTGCCTTTGGGTCTCTGTCACTTTCAAGGAGTAGTTGAATAATTTACTACATGTCCTGTGAGAAGAGCCGTGCAATCACTTGAGCCGTTCAGGCAAAGATCCCGCCACCCGTACACACTGCCAGCTGCCAGACCGCCATCTGTCACACAAACACATTTATAGGCACAAACCAACTCTGCATCTCAAACACTGCTCTCATATCATTTTGAGATTGCCAGCTTGTGCAAATGCTAATAGCTTTCTCAGGTATTGTTTGCTGTCATTAATTGTGTCTTTCTCTGTGTTTGGGGCTGCATTTTCTCCCCACCTGGCTCTGCAGTCATCACTGTGAGTATTTCTTTTGCTTGTGTTTGCTTTGAAGAATTCAGAAATCAACACACTAAGCTAAGGTGCACAATGAGAAGGTGCCTAACCTGAAAGCTGAGAAAGAAATGTGATCTTTTTGGTGAGACTGTAACAGGGATAGCAATACACTGTGACTGTGTTTGTGTAGCTGGGTGTTAGTGAACGACAGCAAGATACCGATCCTTGTCAGCTGAACCTAATATAGATTTTTACATGGGATTCTTTCAAAGTGCTTTACTCCTTTCACTCAGGGTTGTCTGTGTTTTTCTTTGCAGAATGAGTATATGAAAGATAACTTCCTGATCAAGATTGAGACGTGGCACAAACCTGACCTGGGACACCAGGAAAATGTTAGTGAATAAGATCATAAGCCATGGCAGTGTATTTTCATGTCTGAACAATATTTTGAATTCAGGTATGAAAGACAGAACTTTAATAAATTGTCAACACATCTGCAAATCACATTTCATCACACTACAAACATAAAAGCCTTTTTAAATGGGATGTTTTTATAACAGAGCCACACAAGGTGCATAAAGTGTATAGTGGAAGAAAGACGATACATGGTTTTCAAAATATCTTTCTGTTATTTAATAAAATCAAATACTGTTAAGTGTGGGATTACATCAGTTAGCATTGTGTACAGCTATTTTTACAGAAATAAGAGCTACAGATCTTTCTGGAGTATGTTTAGCAATGTGTTTTTTTGTTTGACAGTTCTTTGCAGGGTAACATATCCTCAGTCAGATTGAAAGGAGGACTTCTGAGAACATCAACTGTGAAATCATTTACTACTTGGTCTAGACTTTGGCTGGGCCATTCTAACTCAGAAATAGCTTTGATCTAAATCACTCCATCGTTTCTCATACTGTGGTCATGGTGAACCTCCACCTCAAGTCTTTTTATTGTTTTTGTGGTTTTAGTGGCGTTTATGCTTTAGTAGCCGAACAGGAAGAAGGGGAATCGAACCAACTACTTTGAGGGTTGTAGCCTCTACATATGCTGTACCTCCTCTACCCCTGAGCTATGTGGCACACTTACCTCCACTTTTTCAAAGCCTCTAATGATTATTGATCATCTTCATTAAGGAATCACAGGATGATCAGCTGAAATCAATAGTTTGTGGTTGATAAATGTAACAGACACAACAACCACTGATGCTGTGTTCCCCTGACCAGAGCAACCTATAACAAATATCTAACATTGTTAGGAATTTTGCTTATATAAAATCAAGCAATGTGGGTGATGTCTGAGTTGTTGTTTTTTCACTGTTGTCTTCTGTTGCTCCTTCTCTCCTTCCGTTTACCATCCAACACCAACATCAATAACTTCTTTTCCATTTACACACAGTAGCATGCATCCAAACAATCTTTCCTGTACAATTTTTGTTTTAGAACCAAAATTTCTCTTCTGTTATTTTCTGGTCTTTGTGATCCATGTTCAAACCACAATACTGGGGCCTTTGCAAAACAAATAGACTCCATTTACGTATGAGGTAACTTCAGAGGGTAAATTGTTGCACTGGACATCTGTGTAAAGGGGGCAAAATACTAATGCATATCACAATTGTTAGATTTTTATTAATAACAAAAATTGAAAGCCATTTATCACTTTCCTCTGACACCATATATATTTATTTTGTGCTGGTCTATTACTTATAATCATAAGGATCTTGAAGTTTATTATTTTAAAATGTTGATCACAGACATGATTTTTGTCAAATCTTGCATTTCTGTGTCTTTTTATATGGCAAACATTTATTGAATTGTATTTTTTTCTTGAGCTTAGGCTTATAACTATGACATTAGGAACACATTGCATAAAAATTCTGTATGTAATTTAAATTTGTAGACAACATTTTTCTGACTTTGCCCTGTGGTTGTGCTGTAGGTACACGGTTTGGATGCAGAAACCTGGAAAAAGGTGGATGTAGTCTATATTGATATTGCAGACAGAAGCCAGGTGGAGCCAAAGGTAAATCAGTCAGCCCATTTTTACTACTGGAATGATAAATGCAGCTGTTGTTTGTACTGTTATGTGCCCCACATACATCTTGATGTTCTGGTCTGTATCAGGACTACAAACCAGAGGAGGATCCCTGCAAGTTCAAGTCAGCAAAGACAGGACGAGGTCCTCTAGGACCAGACTGGAAGGTAAACAATACCAACATTTTCATCTAAACAATAAATACTACATTTCGTATTATTCATTACCTCCCATTATTACATTATTATTTTTGGTGTCAAACAATAGATTCATAGAGGTTTCATTATAGGGTTTTTTTGTTGTTACTCTCTGTGGTGGCTTTCTTAGCATTTGGTTTTCACATGTTGTGAAACAGCTGATGGTTAATCCTGCACAAAGCCCTTGTTAATCTTTCAAGGTGGAAGGGTACTTTCATGTTTTTCTCAACTTTTTGTTCTAAAAGATATTAGTAACTTAACCTAAAGAGATAAGCTTTCAGCTCCTCCTATGTTTCATTTATTGTTCCTTAATACTTTCATTTGTCATTGGACCATGTCTCATTGTTAGCGTCCATAAAACACACATGCGACCTCTTCTCTGTTAATTTGCCAAATGAAAAAAAAATCTCCCTCCCACTGGCATGTGTTGTCCAGCAGCTATGATGTCTAGTGAGCGTTCTCTAAGCTAACATTTTGTCCTAAGGGGATCAGACACAAGAAGAAGACACACATTTCTGTAATAGTTTCCACCTGCACCTGTTAATTTACAAGTTCCCAAGGCATAATTTCAACTTCGAATGTCCTTGTTGTATTTCTGTCTTGGAACAAAAGAAAACATGACTTCCATGTATAAATAAAATGCACCAATTGCTTCCAAAAGCTGAATGAAATTGTTACTCTGACTCTTTCTTGGGAACAGTATGAGAACATATTTTTGTGCTTTTGAAACAATAACTTTTAAAGCCTTTTTGTACCCTAATGCATAAACAGCCTATAATCAGCCCCACAGCTGAAATAGCTGTGGTAATTATATTAGGCTTTGTTTCATTTCTGCTACAGATCTATAAACAGTTGGTTTAAATATTAAATCTGAGTCCAAACATGTATCAGTAGGTCTCCGTTGCCTATGGCAACCCTAATGCTAGTGTTTCTGTTTACATGCAGAAGGAGCTTCCTAACAAGAAAGACTGCCCACACATGTGTGCCTACAAATTGGTCACTGTCAAATTCAAGTGGTGGGGTCTGCAGAATAAAGTGGAGAACTTTATCCAAAAGGTTTGTTGACTGTTGTTTTTTCTTGCATTGTTATGCTTTTCAACTTTTGTACAAGATAGTGGTCGGGTCAGGGAACAATATACATTTCTTACTGAATTTCCAGATCTTATTTTTGCTTAATGTGCTAAGAATAGTTGGCAGTATAGCAGCTTGAAGTGTGATAATAAAGCATAAATAATTATGGTAGTGCTTCTTATATCCATTCATAAGGAAATAAGCATCTATTATCCTTGGGCCACAATAAGGTATTTGATTTTTTCCGTTGTCTTACAGCAAGAGAAGCGCTTGTTCACAAATTTCCACCGCCAACTGTTTTGCTGGATTGATAAGTGGATTGAACTGAACATGGACGATATTCGTCGCATGGAGGAGGAGACTCGTAGGGAGCTAGATGAAGTAAGCCAAAAGAAAAACCACATACTGCCAAATCTCTTACACTTATATAAAACTTGTTTCTAATAATGCAGAATCTAAATCCAAAGACGGCTGCTAAATTATCTACAGATAAAACTCACTGGACCGACATTTGAGATGCAGGATGACCTGAGAATCAGTTTTTTAAGTTCCAATTTGCTAATGGCGATTTTTGTAAATTCATATTTCTCTCTAGAGAATAAATGACAGTATTAAAAAGATCGTTCTACTCTAATCTAAATATTACACCTTCTTAGATTTAAAGCACAACATTTTTAAAAAGATCTTAACCTTATTAAAATTAAGTTTCTAAGAAACCCTGAGAGCAAAAGAGCCTTCTTGTTATCTGCTGAGGTTTCTCTCTATTTATAGGTAGCAGCTTCCTCTAGAAATTTCTCACACTTTTTGGTGCTTCACTTCACTTTATTTTAAACACCTTTACAATACTGAAAATAGTTACGTTAACTGATGAGTGTTGTCGTTAGCACAACGTTTTAGCGCTTATGCTACAATCCCATCGCAGTTGAACACAGATTGTGATTAGTCTGTCATCTATCATCCAATACCCTTCACTCAATGGTATCTCAGTGTATCTCTAACAAGCATGTTGTTGTATATTCTTGTCAGATGAGAGTCAAGGATCCTGTGAAAGGAATGGTGGCGCTAGAGGACTGAGACTTTGTTGGACATAAATGCTGCCGCTCATCAGGTAAGCAGAGTTGCAATGGAAACAGATGTGTAGATATGTCAGTCAGCATATCTACACGTTAACTTCTTTTCTTCATGGTTCAAACTTTGCTTTTGTTTTTTTTTCTCTCTGATTCATGTCTCCCTTTCCCACCAGATTAGACCTGAAACCAGCGGATTCACTCCTCCTTTTGTCTCAACTGATATGTCTGACTGGACGGTCCAAATCCTACTTTCCGCAGTACATTTTGGTCTTCTCGGACCTGGACCCAGTACACTCCCAGTTTTCAGCTGATCTCCTCTACATCGTTTGTCCTTCCTTGAGTCCTACTTGTCTTATTTTGTTTCGTTGTTTTTACTCATTTGCTGTTTCCACCTAGCTTAAACTTTTTAAGGCCTCCAGTAGCACCATTACTAATATTGTGAGTTACTCCGATCTTTTTCTCTCAATTTTGTTCTGAACTACAGGGAACATGGAGAACACTATCGTTCATCTCTGCAGCTAAGGACATATTTTAGACAAAATATCAAAGTGGCACGTCAGTATAGTGTAATGCAGTCTGCTGTGTACTTCTAACCAGCCAGTAAGGTTTATCCCTAGTACCTGCCTTCTGACTTCAAGGCGTCTGTCAGTTTTTCTGCTGCTTTGTGAGTTTGTGTGTGTGTGTGTGTGCACGCTTCTGTTGTGCTGGTGTGTGTTGATAGGTCATCAAAGTTTCCAGCCAGGTTTCTCTTCAAACACATTATTTCAAGCTCTGGATGAACATGCAGTAATATGAAGATTATGTCTAAATCTATGAATATTTAGGTAGAAATAGTCTAAAAAGATGCACATAAAATGTTAATCGCAGTTGCTACGTAAATGAAAACAGCCATAAATGATTTGAGGACTGCCGTTTTTCTTTTCTGACAGACTATTTTTTTCTTGATGTGTCATTTCCAGTGGATAAATGGTCTTATCCAGCAAAAGCAATAACTATCATGACATGTTGGGTCTCCTTTTTTATCATCACAGATCTGTTTTAGTCCTTAGTTTGTTTCTGTTGTGAGGTCAGTTTTAGGAAAGCAGAGCCTGAGCTGAATGCCAGGAGCTTAACAGAAGTGCTGGTTTTAAGTGTTAGTGTTTCTATAGAGTGTTATCTTGTTATTTATTTCATTGTTCTTACTTATTTTCTCTGGTATTATGCTTAGGACTGAATGAGTAACGATTAGTGGTGTGACAGTTTGCAGAGAGCTGATGAATGACTGGGTGAAGAAGTGAGGAACAACTCACTCGACATTATTGTTCTCTGTTTTTATCGTCTCCTTTGTCCTATCTTATTGTTCTTTTTCATACACTTTATTATTCCATGTACTTTAAGCAGCTTCCTCTAGAAAGCTCTAGAAAGCAGCTAGGAGCTGAGCTTTGCTATTTGTATTCAGAGATGTGCAAGAGATCATATAAAGGAGCCAATCAATTACATTGATTGATTATATTTGGATAGCTACAAAGAACTGCCACAAAATTTGGAGACAATAAAATACAAAATTATATTTATTTTTGGAACTTTATGTCCAACAATTTCAAAGGCTTGATTCTGGACACATATGTGAAGTTTATATAAATATTTATTGGCAATAATAAACAAAAGATTCAGTTGAAGGGCTTCCCATTGGCCTTTAGTAGACATAGACCACATGAAATACAGTCATAGTTTGTTTTTAAAAAAGCAGGTTTAATTTGACATTTTACAAAGTCTTCCTGATCACTCTGTTGTAGAAATTGTGCTTACAGGAACGCTTGTTTGGAATAAGGATGAGTCATCATCACATCATCACTGACTTAATTTTAATCCTAAATTAGGTTTTAGGTCAGTTTATTAAGTCTAGACAAATTCAGTCATTTTTTTAGTTTTGTTGTTTCACAGTAAACCCTGAAACTGAACTGATCATTTAAATAATTTAACAAACAGTATGATATAAAATCATTAGAGAGAACAACTATTATTAGCTATACTTTTTAGAATCTTCTTTTGTTATGTTAGAAGTCTTTTTTTTCACAGCGCTGTAATTCAATACCAAGGGTCAAAAGTGACACAATCCAATGAACTAATAAATTGATGAATAATTATTTATATCAGTGAGACTTTAAATAAAATGTCAATAAATGTATTCAATATTTATAAATATGTTTTGTTTTGTATCTTTATAATTATTTATTAAACAAATGTATTTTAAAAAAGCTAATGGAAACGAGTGAAAATCAATAGTTATATGTTGAATAAATTATGTACTCACAAGTCACACAGCTCAATTACAGACCAATCATCTGTAATTGCCATCTGCATGGCAGTTAGCCCCACCCACTTACCTTGACAGGTAAAGCAAATAAATTCTTGATAACATGCAATATGGGATTAAATACTGACATATTCAAGAATCCTTTTAACATGATGAATGGACAACTTAAGTAATTATTTCCTAATTTAACAACATATTTGATTATTTGTTTAGATTATTTTTAATAAAGTATTTTGTGTTAAATTAATGGATTTTATTTAACTTAAATCACATGTACATATGTTTATTTAACATCTCTTTTATGCATTGACTTGTGGCACTTTTGGCCCTCAACAGTCAAATTGCTTCCCACTGTCTTTTACCTCCTCTGAAGAGAACATGGATGTCCCACCCCTCCACGTCTGTGTCCATCATCCCTCTCTGTTTGGGTTTGTCTACTGGGTCATGGAGATTTGTGGATGTACTGTATGTACTGACTTTGTAAATAGTAAATAAATTAATGTAGATGAACACATATATATAGATGAGACTGTCCTGCCAAGTGTGCACAACACCCTCTCAAACACTCTTGATCCATTATTCAAAAACCTCACAGACTCCTACAGAAACATTTGAGTGTGAAAATGTAGAGTTATAGTAGCTAAAATTTAGTGCAGGTAAGAAATTGTTTAGAACAATATGAAATGTATTTATATAGGAAAACAATTTTCACATATAAAAATTTAGCAGCAGCTAGGAGCTGAGCTTTGCTGTTTGTATTCAGAGGAAAACATTTGAAGTGAAGCAAGCACCCCGTTCACTGTCCCTCAGAGGGACGTCTTCTCACTGGCAGGACAGTGTATAAATATATATTTTTGTTCTGAATGTTGTAGTACCTCTGTTGTCAGTCTCTGGATTACACTCTCTTCTCTCATTGAAAAGGTAAATGTTACTGTAGCTTGGGTCAGTGCATTGATCCACATCATGGCAAAAACGTCGAAGTGGATCCCCAATGCATGTCGGATTGTTGTGCTCCCATTGTTAGCCATGAAAGATGGTTATCCTACCTGGCCTTCAACGGAAGCACAGAAGTACCCTAACAAGGAATGTGGTTTCCAAACAGATGCTGAGAGAAGGGTGATTTTAAGAGCTCAAACACACAAAAGTTAGGAGAGAACATATTTTAACAGAGACAATCTAATATATCTCTTTTTAGATTCCTTGATTTTTAATTGGAGTATGAAAAAACCAAATGATTCCATAATCCTGAACTGTTTTTAAATCTCTCTGTCTCTCTTTTTCTCTCACTCCTGTTACCTTGTCTCCTATTTTTTTTTCTTTCATTGTGAATTTGTGCCTTTTCGTCATCTTATTCTCTAATAACACTACTGTACATCAGAGACATAACGAAATGAATAAAGACTCAAAGTGACTATACAAATTTAGAGCATGATGTGGATTATTTTGTCCTGAAGCTTTGTTAAAGTTTCTGTGTCAGACTCATAACAAAATCACTGCATTGTAATAAACCCCATGGGTTATGAATGGAAAGTTCTTTAATAGCTTTTCAGTATTCACATTGTCAAATGTTATGTTGAAAGATCTAAAAGTGAAATAATAAACAGTATGAAAAAAACAATAGGGCTTTGCAGTGCTGTCGCTGCTCGGGTCTAATAAGATTTGTGTTTGCAATGTGACAAAATGTAAAAACAGTTCAAGGGACATGAATACTTTTGCAAGCCAGACTGAAGTTGACATTACAATTATTACCTAACTCAGTCTTCCTTTCAAGAAAGTAAAGTTGCTGGCATCAGATACAACAAACATATTAAGTGTGGTAAAATTAACCAGGTGTTGGATGCCAAAGATCAATCCTGAGTATGAGTCTGATAAGGAGAGCTGCAACACATTTTTATTAAATGTGGATGAGAATTTCTCTTTGTGGGAGTTAGAGAAAGATTCTGTATCAATATTAATGTTAGTCATTAGCTGAAAATGTAAAAATAAGTAACCTAATGGGTTTTAGTCTACTTATCCTAATAACCTTTCCTAATAATTTTGCATTCAAGCTAACAAGCAAATATGTCTTAAAGTAATTCTAGTCATAATAATGTGTTTAACCACTTGTAATATAAACTGAGGTTTGTACTTTTCAAAATGCTGTACAAGAAATCACTTTGAGGACAACAGACCATAAACTTTTCCACTGTCTGTTTGTCAGATGTTATTTTAGTTAAATATAAAAAAAGAAATGTATTATGATACTAGAGCACCTTCCACATTCCATACTGTTAAATATCTAAGGATTATTTTTAAACATACAATGCGTCCTTTATAGCTATTCATGAATACTTTCTCACTGGGTTATTAACCAACCAAGGATATTAGCTTAATCCAATGTTACGCTGTTAGTCTGCTGTGGGTCAGGGCACAGTACAACAAGGGAAATTAACAAACTGTCAAATAACATCACAGCCGTCCAGAGAGGAAGAAACTACATTTCTCGTCACGTCTTTGTTGACAATTTTTCTGGACAACATAAGACCCATATAAGACAACGGTAGGATTTCAAGTGCTTTGCTTTACTTTTTTACTTTGTTCTTTTGATTTTTCTGTCATGAAAAATGTTTCAGTAGGAAAGTCTCTGTCTTGGCTGTGAAGGCTTAAAGTAAATAACAAAAAAACAAGTTAAAGGGTTATAATGACAATATCAAGAAAATAACTTTCACAGAAACGATGTATGTAATCATATTTGTATTGATTTGATCTTTATAATCATTTTTCATTTCTTGAGTTAACTGTCATGCTTTGTGCCCTCTTTTAGTTCTAGTTAAATTTCTAAATTTCCGATGTATTTTATATAACTATGGAGTTTTTACAGTGGCTCTTGTGTGTATGTGTGTGTGCTTTAAGTCATGTTGTGTCTCTCTTTAGTTGTCTCCTTTCAGTGACATTTAAAAGGTAAAGCACAGTTGTGACACTGTGTGGTTCCCTGGGGCAGTTGCTTGATCTGTTATTCATTTATATTCCAGGTCTGGTGCAAATTTCACTTCCAATTCTGAGCTAAATTCACAAAGAAAAATCTCACTGTGCTATTCTGCAGATGAATTACACGTCATAAAAAACATACTTAAGCTTGCTAAATGTAATTTTATCATTTTACTATTGGACTATTGTGTTAAAACAACTCTAATCAACATCATGTAGCCTGTCCTAACACATATATTCATCTTTTGTTTACATTAGTTGATAATTTACAGAGAAACCAAAGAATATTTATGTGTGAAATAGAGATAGAAGGCTAGACACCAAAACCGATCTTCCTAATTTGAACATATTGAGAGCAGTACATGCAGTGTTTCTCTGTTTACTGGATTTTTACAGTCTCTTTCTTTATCATTAGATAGTTTGTCTGGGGGGATATTTTTATATATTTATTTCTTAGTAGGTGTTTCAAAGAGGATGCTAACTGTTGGTCAACCACCCCCAACCTGGATTTCAATGGAAACAGTTGTATGATTTTGTAAATAACTACCTATTATTAAAAATATAACAATTTAAGTAGATTTGACATAAATCACTTTGATGTTTTAAGTTATTTTTAAAAGTCTACTTGGTTTTGGCAACTAACCAGGACAAAATAATCTAGTTTACTATAAAACACATCTACTAGCTAATATGCTTGTAACTTTTCAGTAGAACTCCTTTAAAAATCTTGAGCTATCCCTTTAATAATAATATTTCCTTATAAGGCTGACCAGAAAACTGAAGACAGAGTGTCCTGAGAGTGACATATTGACTAAAATAAAGTCTAGTGTCCAGGGGTGGAAATTACAATTTTTCTCCACCAGCCACAGTGGCTGACAGAGAAATTGTTTTACTGGCCACTCAGACATTTCACCAGCCACTGATTGTTTCTTTTGATTACAAACCCAATCTGTACAAGCAAATTATATAAAATATACAATTTATTCTTAACTCTATGAAAACCGATTTACCATACATATGAACATATACAGACTAACTTAACATAACAAAGCATGGGCACCTTAACAGAGGTGTAAAGCAATAAGTTCACTTGAAGTAATTACTAACAGCAAACTTTAACTACACAACCCTAAAATTCTTGCAATCATTTCCTATGTTGAACGTTTCCACATTTACGCTACAACTCCCCCAGATAGTATTAAGTTTAGATGTGTCTAATGATTTTTAAACATTTTTAAATGGTTTCATTAGCTGTTTTCTAACTGTTCTATTTTTTCCCCTTACTTATTATGTTTTCTATTGAAATTCACAATTCTTATTTTTAATAAAAACATCTCAGAAGGTGTTGCAAAAGTAAAAATCAGATGTTTACTTCGTGGCACTCGGTTACCAGGAAACATGCATCTCTTAGCAACAGATTAACAACAAACATTGTTATTGTTCAAAAAACATAAGATTTATTTTTCTCTTTTGAAATACTACTTATTTTACACTACTTAAGACTTAAGAATTGTGCAGTTGGCGAATTTGGCAGAATTTTTTTACATTTTTGTAAGTGGTGATAAATATATTTTAAAACAGACATTCAACACAAAAGTAAAAATCTGATTTATACTTTGTGGCAGTTCGTTACCAGAAAAAAACGCTGATCTTTTAACACCAAATTAATAATGTAATATTATTGTTTATAAAGCAAAAGCTCGTTTGAAATACTGCTTATCTGCTTAGACTCATGAAATTTACAGTTGTTAAATTTTGCAAAAGTAAAAATCAGATGTTTACTTCGTGGCACTTGGATACCAGAAAACACGCTCATGTCTTAGCAACAGATTAACAACAAATATTGTTATTGTTCAAAAACATAAAAATACTAGTTATCTTACACAACTTACTACTTAACAAGAATTGTGAAGTTGGTGAATTTGGAAGAAAAATTAAAATGTTTTGCTTTTTTTGGTCAGTGGTAGTAAATCTATTAAAAAACAGACGTTCAACACAAAAGTAAAAATCTGATTTATACTTCGTGGCAGTTTGTTACCAGAAAAAACGCTCATCTCTTAACACCAATTTAATAAAACATATTATTGTTTATAAAACATAAGCTCTTTTGAAATTCCATAATTTCCGGACTATAGAGCGCACCTGATTATAAGCAGCACCCAGTACATTTTAAGGGAAAAACCATTTTGTACATGCATAAGCCACACCTGTGTATAAGCCGCATGTGCCTACATACAGACGGTACACAGAAAGAGTTTTCAAAGTTTTAATAATATACCTT
>CAEFZY010069753.1:0-23510 GCA_903066815.1 Brachyrhaphis roseni
AGGTACACACAGCAGAACACACAGGTACACACAGCAGAACACACAGGTACACACAGCAGAACACACAGGTACACACAGCAGAACACACAGGTACACACACCCCAACACACAGGTACACACACCCCAACACACAGGTACACACAGCAGAACACACAGGTACACACAGCAGAACACACACAGGTACACAGCAGAACACACACAGGTACACCCCCCCCAACACACAGATACACAGCAGAACACACAGGTACACACAGCAGAACACACACAGGTACACACAGCAGAACACACACAGGTACACAGCAGAACACACAGGTACACACACCAGAACACACAGGTACACACACTCTGCATGTACTCGCCCGCTGTGATGTAAACATGTAGGCGGTGAAGGAAATGGCCCCTGAAGTGGGCGGGGCTTCCTGAGTAGATGGGTGTGTGATCTGAAGATAATACTGTAAGATAATCTGAGAGTAAATATTGCAGTGGGACTGAACAGTTTGAGATAAATAAAACAGGAAAGTTTTAACTAGGAGTAAATATTCAATGGAAAGTTTGATGAGGAAAAGATCAATAAATAAATATTAAATCTGAGATTAGAACTTGCCTACGTGGAAACTTGTTTGAACCTTAAATCCCTTGGAGAGGAAATTCCAAATCAGGAGAGTTTCAACGTAAACAAGATGAAGACAGCATGTAAACAACCTCTGACCTCCCAGCTTCAGCTGTGACAGAATGCTGCAGATCTGAAGGCCGTCTCTCCGTCCTACTAGAACGACCCAGGAGACGGAGACACATTCCTGCCTTTAAAGTGTTTCTTACTGCCCGAGTTTCTCCGTGTTTCAGTTCCTCCCAGCTTGTCTTCACCTGCTGCTCATGTTTTCTGTTAACTTTAAATCCTGACAGGAGGTCTGAGTTTGTATTGGAAGCTCAACATTCAGCCACCATGCTGATGAATTATGGAGGAGGATTTTATTTTAAAAACTTGATTCGGAACCATATCAAACTGGGATGAAATTGTTTTTTTTTTGCTGAAACATGAAGTATTTAGTTTTTAAAATGAAATTAGTACATTTTATTGAGCCACATTTAATTATAGGTATATTTAATAAATTATTTTAGTAATTATTTCTACTTTTAAAAAAATGTACACATTTAAATAATTACTCCATAAGTAATTTATTTATTGTAATTTTGCTCTCCCCTCTCCGAAACACTTCAGTGTCTGAGTTTGCATTCAAATGTATCCTGTCTTTAAATGAAAAATACCTATTTATAAATTTTATTTTAATTAAAATACATATATATAAAACAGAGATTCTTTGAATTAAATTAAAATGTTATATAAACTATTTATTTTTATAAAATATGTATTACACATAAATATTTATAAAAAGTAAAAAAAAACTATAAAAAATACTAATTAAATAAAAATGAAAAGTTTTATATAAATGTAAATACCTGATTAAACTCCATATTAAAAAAATGGACATGGTGACTTTTTCCAGTTTATTGAACTTCATGAACCAAACTAGGTTTTCAGTCTATCACTAAAGTTGTACCTGCCTTGTTTTTAGAGTTACTGACTGAAACATGTCAGATTAAAACGCTCAATACTTACTACTCAGCTGATAGAGCAGGAAAGGCTGCCAGTGAAAACCCTCTGATTATTATCGTCACCAGAATATTTATTTTTAGAAAACGAGATGATATTCCCAGCGTTGATGCCTGCAGGGAAACCCTTATTTGTTTATTTGCAGTCTGTGGTTTGTAGTTTACATATTTAAAGCGTAAAAAGTCGGTTGGTGGATGATGTGTTGGAACTCTACAGGTGCCAAAAAACAGGAGTTGCTCAAGGTTTCATGACCAAAAACGATAAATTGCATGTAAAGAAGCGTCTGTTTTGTACCGACAGGCCAGAGCAGCGCTGGAGCGCGAGTACAGCAGCCTGATGGCCGTCGGCGCGGACAGGAAGGTGGAGGAGGTGAGAAACCAACACAGAGACCCAAACTGTTGGTAAGATCTGCTCTCAGGATGACCGTCCGCCATCTTTCCTCCAGGATGACGACAAGAACTTCCGGCGCGCTCCCTCATGGAGGAAGAAGTTCAGGCCCAAAGACATGAGGGGAATGTCTCTGGGTGCGTCCGACACGCTGCCTGCTAACTTCAGAGTGACGAGCAGCAGCGCCGCGTCGCCCTCAGCGCAGCCAAAGAGAAGCCCCATGGACGGTAAGCGGCAGGATCCAAGCTTCTCCCTGCATGTCTCCACTTTTTTCTGACTGAAGTAAAATAGATCTGAAGGGCCGTTGGGCTCAGACTACTTGATGCTTGTTGAATGGCTTTGCTGAGCTGCTCATTCTCACTAACGGCATGTCTTTGCATGCGGTTTGACCAACATGGCAACGCAGGAGGTCAGTCTATACAGAGGCTGGACACTGCCACAGTCAGGACCTACTCTTGTTAACACAACGGTAAGGTCACACACACCAACTGCCAAAATTCAGATAGAAGCAGCATGTGTACGGAGCTCAGTCAGTGCCATCTGAGAAAATTAAACAGGTTGTAGTTTTGGAAACATGAAGTATTTTGCTCTAAAAGTGAATAGATTATTACTCCCAGGATTAAAAGTTTCTAAATGAACATTTCATTTATTTAAAAATAGTGGTAGAAAGTGAAGAAAATTTTAGTTTTATATTTTGACAAATTAAGCAACATTTTCAATTAAAAAAAACTCTTTTGTTGCTACATTTTGGAATAAATCGACATAGGAGCTCAACAAGAAATATAATTCTAGGTTTTAATTTGTTCTTCCGGTTCGTTAACCACCAGATGGGAGCAAAGTGTCATTCTAGTCATCCAGCTTTCCAGAGTTTCAGGACTTATTTAGAAATGTGGATGCTGATATTTGCGTTAGCTGCTGCATGTTTAGCATTGAGACAATATTTGGTAACTTCTTTTAGGACAACTTGAACAACAATAGTCTTTTCCAGCGTCCAATCCGTTCAGTTTAGAAGCAGAAATTAACCCACAGTGAGCAGAAAGAAACAGTTTCGTCATCCATTGCTGTTGGTGGATGTGCATTAGATTTATAGATTTACCAGATACAATGCAAAAAAAAAAAAAAGTGATTAATTCCTTTAAAATTTTAACACATTGAGATCTATGTAATTAATCAAAAACTAATGCAATAAAGTTCTGGTTCTAACAATGTAATAAAAGTAGAAAGATTTCCTGGAAATGCTTTTTAGGTTTTCTTGTTGGCACTTCTGGAGCTCCGTATCCATTTCCCTGCATTACTCATCTGAAAGCAGCTTTCTTGTGTCAGGAGTTTCTGCTTTAATAACACGTTTTACGCCTCTTCTCTCTTTTCCCGTCTCCTCCCATCCATCCATCCATCCATCCATCCGTCCATCCATCCATCCATCCATCCATCCATCCGTCCATCCATCCACCCATCTGCCCGACCGTCCGTCCACCCATCCATCCATCCATCCATCCATCCACCCACCCACCCATCCATCCATCCATCCATCCATCCATCCATCCATCCATCCATCCATCCATCCATCCATCCATCCATCCATCCATCTCTCTATCATTGGTCTCTCCTCCCTTCTCAGTTTATCCTCATTATTTCTATAGGTAGCCGCTGGTCAGAGGATGAAGGGGAATTTCCTGCATTCAGAACCAGGATGATGAACTGAAACAAAACTAAAAAGGACGATTTTATCAACGGAGCAGATACTTCCTGAGAGGAAACTTTCTAGAATAATCTACGTTTTTATGATATTTATGTCAACCAATGGGACTTTTAATTGACTTGGAGTTATAATGTAACCTCTTTTTGCCTCTGTCCCCTTAATCAGCCCACTTTTTAAAACCGTTTGGTCTCAGATTTCTGTAACTGAATGTTTTTCTCGTCTGGAGTTTGTATATTTCTACCATCAGACGTTTCATCTAATCTTTTTTATAATCCTGATTATTGACCAGATGTATGTTTTCCTTCTCTAATCATTGAATTTATTCTTAAGTGACTTTAATATGACATATAACTTAATTCATATCTTTTTGTAGCTCCTGACCTGTGAGTTTATGTAAATGCGGCTCTTAGTTGTGTGAATATCAGATTAATCCCTGGAGTTTCATAAACTCTGTGTCGTCTGTCGCCTTGAACCGAACTGCTGGCCATCCAGGGCATGACGACAAATATCATGTGAAACAGATTTTTTCTGCTTTTCTTCTTTACTTTCATATCTAATACCAAAATATGTTAATCCTCCAGAGTTGAAGAGTTGAAGCCATCTAACAGTAGCCGCAGGCTGCTTTCAGTGAAATCAGACCTCCAGGTTTTATGAGAAGGTCCCTCACGCCTTTCCCTGCAGATCCCTTTAATCCAGCCTTCCTAACCTCTGGAGAACCCGTAGACGTCCTCGCCGGTCCAGGCGGGCGCCTCGGGCTCCGTTAGCGGACCAAGTTCACCGAGGCCTCAGCTGATCCCTGCTGCCATCACGTCCTCCCATAAACCTTTTTTAAAATTACTTTGTACTAAGATTTTATACCAAGCCTTATTGTTCTTAACTCCTTTCCTGTCCCTTATTTATTATCAGTCATCCGCGTTGTCTCGTCCTGTTCGTTCCCCAGAAACACAGGTCCTAACATCCGTCTCCATGGCGATGCAGAAGGAACCGACGTTTTCTCTTTTTTTTTCTTGTGATTTTAGTCATTTATGCACAAAGCAAATCATGTTGCTGTTTTTATTCCTGCTCCTCCTGTTGAATCTTCTGATCTTGTAACAATTATGTACAGTCTGAGTACTTATAAACTATTTTTATCACAGTATTATTTATTGCTTACTTTCAATAAAATACTGAAACTTATTTTCCACTGCAGATCCGAGGCTGAGCTTCTGTCTTGACGTTTCGTGTTGCGTTTGTTGGATTCAAACTGGTTTTAAGGGTTTTTCTGACAGGAATCGTGACACTTTTTCTCCCCCGTCTTCAGTTTATTTCATTAAAGCCAAATTAATTTTGGCCTTTTAATTATTTGAACCTCAGTGATTTTTAAAAACAAAATATTAGATACACAGTTTTGAATTTGAGGATTTTTGTCTTTTCCAGGAGAATGAAAATTATACATACAGGCTTAAATAATATTTAGGGACCTTGATTTAAAAAAAGTAGGTCAGGAAGCAAAGAAATGGAAATAAGCCCCCCCCCCCCCTCAAAAAAAAAACAAAAAACAAACTGCCGGTTCTACAAAGAAGGGAGGTCAAAGATCAACCAGAATAATGTCTGAAGTATAGTTAATTATGGAAAGTGTGTGATCAACCTGCTGAGACATTTACCGGTTATTACTGGAGTGTGTATATTTAACCAGTTTGAAAAAAAATCTGACTTCCAACCTAATAAAAAAACACAATTTAAGTTTTTTAAAAGCTCCATAATATTATTACTTTAATCCTGAACATGAGTGGATGGAAACTTCCATTCATGTTTCATTAATTCATATATCGTAAAGCTCGTCTTTACAAGTTAAAGATGAGTTTAAACCAGAAAGCTGCAGTTTGTAGTCCTACAAGCTGGAGTCTTAAAACTAGAGGAGAGGAGCCTTACCAACAGAAATAAATAAAAAAATCTTCTACTCATGTGAATTACTGTACATTAGTACAAAGTGATTGATGGTTGGGTTTTTTTATTTGAGAATTCAGCAATATCAAAACACCTTGTCTGATATAAGCTAATAAATTTTAGATAAAATGCAATGTTTTCAAAATGTCACAAAAATGGTCCAATAAATTTTAATTCTCTCAGAAAAAGAATATAGGAGGCTTAGCTGCGAATCTGAATAATTAAAACTTACAACAGAAAACTTAAAAAATAACTTTAAGTCCATATTTGTGCTTCCCTTTTAGCTGAAATAAAATAACTTTATAGTATATTTATTAAAATGTATAAGTCTGTTTTTAATAAGTGATCTTCTGTAGCATACAATCCCACCGGTGTTGTATTGTAGTTTTGTTTTGAAAGTTAAAAAAAAACAAAAAAAAGCAGCTCGGTTTGGTACTTCTGGCGCTCCATACAACCCTGGAGCAGAGAACTTATTCACCACGACGCCCCGCCCACTTGTGACGTCACGGCTGGATCGGGATATCGGGAGAGCCGGAAGAGTCGCGGAAGGAGACGTTGCGGTTTCCACAAACGGTTCGCCTTCAAACCGGACCACATCTACCGGGACGGGACTGCGCTCACCAGCCGGCTGGAGTGAACCTTTCTCTGGGTGACGGTGAGTGTTTCAGCCCCCGCCCTGGAGCGGGAGAGCTGATTCCAGGTGATCATTCCAGAAGGAAGCCTAACGTTAGCCTGCTGCTAGCTGGGAAACTGGAACAGGAAATACCAGAACCAAACTGACCCAGAAGCACCACGGTTTCATCCCAAATCTCAGTTTTCTGCTCTAATGTTGCTTAATGTTCATCCTGGAGGGATGGGGGTGAAACTAACCAGCTGAGACGCGACACGTACACATGTATGTTCAGATTTAACCGTTAATTGGCTGATTCAGAGGGAGGAATGGGGCTAATCCAGACAATATTACCCTGATCTGGTTTATCAGGAGGAAACTGTCTGAGAGCAAAGGTCAAAAATCAACTAACAGTGTTTGATCAGACTGTCTTCACCTCTCAGTCACATCAACACACTTCCTCAGCTGCCTGAAAGGTGAGCAGCAGCTGGGTGTGGTTCTGCTGAGATTCCTGTCATGGACCAGTAACCATGCAGGTTCCTGCTTCCTGATCCCACCTCGACCAGTGGAGCCTCTGATGAAACACAGATGCTGGCTGTCCACACGCTGCTGAGTCAGGAGAAACCCAGAGGAATGTGGCTGATGATCCCAAAATGGCTCCAGAGGGAGGTTCTGTTCTGCCACCACGGAGCAAAGCAGCAAACAGACCCAAACAATCCCACCTGGTGGTCCTGATCCGTCTGGTGGTCCTGATCCGCCTAGTGGTCCAGATCCACCTGGTGGTCCTGATCCGCCTAGTGGTCCAGATCCACCTGGTGGTCCAGATCCGCCTGGTGGTCCAGATCCACCTGGTGGTCCAGATCCACCTGGTGGTCCAGATCCGCCTGGTGGTCCAGATCCACCTGGTGGTCCAGATCCGTCTGGTGGTCCTGATCCGTCTGGTGGTCCTGATCCGTCTGGTGGTCCAGATCCGTCTGGTGGTCCAGATCCAGCTGGATCTACAGAGACTGCAGGACCATTTACCAATATCGAATAAAATCAAATATTTTCTAAATAAATCACTCGTTATACTGTTGCTTAATACTTCCACTCATTAATTATTGTGTGGAGAAACTCATATAAAACCTGACTACATGCTCCAGAAGAAAACTGTCTGAATTATAACTGATTATTTTCATCCAACTAATGAAATATTTGACATGTTTTTTCACTCTTTAAAAAATTCATATACCGTAAATAAAATTAGGTCTGATTGTTTTCTTTTGAGTTGTCTATATAGTTGGCTGGAATTCCATATGATTTATAAAAACATATGTTTTCTGCTGCTTTGGTTTTGATGATGCTTAATAACAAAGTGAAGCTGTAATGAGGTTCTGCTTCCACCTTCACTCTTTGGGTCGACACTTTGTGTTCTTGTATTGACAGGAAGTTAAATATCTATTTCTGTATTAGTTTCTTCACAAAGAAGTGGAGATAAAAGTTCATTTATATTCCTGCTGTTAAGTGAATTTAGCACTTAATGAAATATTCTGGGTATCTGGTGGGTCTGGTTGCCATACAGAGTCAGGCCAGGATTTACTCAATAGAAGAGAGGATGGGATATTCTTCCTGTTTCATAATTGATTTTACCAAATTAAAAGCCCAGGTATACAATCTCACAGCAGATAATGATGCTCAGGTTTTGTTGTTCTAATTTAAAGTATCACATAATCCAAACATGATGAAGGAAGTTAGCTTCAGCCGTTTTTACGTCCAGATTTACCACATCTGGCTTCTTCTGGGTTGAATTGTGATGAATCAATGATGTAAAAACCTGAACGTGACAACAGTGTTCATATGGAAGAGGCATAAATCAAAGCTTCTTTAGGAAGTGAACGGATTGGAATCAGACTGATAAAGTCTGATTTGGGTCGTAGTTTCTGTCTGTGTGAAAGCTAGTTTACTGAATCTGGATTCAGCTCAGAAAGGTTTGGTAATACTTAGGGCAGCACAATAACAGGAAAATAAGGAATTAATGCACAGTTTGCTCTCATTTAGCTTTTCATCATTACAGTGACATCACCATTGTGTCTTGATATCAGGATGACTTTAATGGGCAGCAGGGAGTCCAACCCTCTGACCAAATGTTACTGGTCTGTTAAAGTGTAACAGGGAACCAAACACTCTGAAACTACAATGTTACTTTCAGTAAGTCTTTTTTTAATGCATCTCTGTTAAAAATGCAGGTGTGATTGTTTTCCAGGTATTTTTTTTCCAGCGTTTTTCTTCTTTTTTTTGTTTTAACAAAAAGGACAAATTAAACATTAATTTCTGGGTAAGTGAAGGCTTTCAGGCGTCTGGTTTTAGCTTTTCTCCTGCAGACGGCTGAGGCTGAACGAGGCGGTTCTGGCTGAGTGTTAGGGCCGATAAACCTGCTCAGATCTGCAGCAGAAACTTCTCTGATCTATTTACAAACAAGAGAAAACAGCTAAAATAATATTTAATGTAAGGAAGCATCAACCTTTACAAATCCTGGCTGGCTATTCCGATTTTAACGGATGCAGATTTGTTTTTTTGTCTGGCTTGGAAGTTGTTTAGTTTTAGACTTTAGCCGAGGTGGATGAGATCTGAGCAGGTTTATCGGTCCTCCTCTAATTCAGTCTAGTTTTTTTCTTTCAGTTCTTTTTCTTTCTTGAAGAGATGAAAATCGTTCTGATGGATGAAGATGAGAAACGTCAGTAACGTCTGATCCGTCTGTTGCAGTGAGAGTTGGGCTGATTGAAGATGTGGAAAGCTGCTGCAGGTCAAAATGTCAAGGTTGCCGTTGACGACGGTGGAGACGACTGGGAGACCGACCCGGACTTTGAGGTTTCACCATCATCCTCCCGTCTCTCTCTCCTCTCCTGTTCTGCATGTTTACACTGTTTTGTTTTTTTTTTCCAGAATGACGTGTCGGAGAAGGAGCAGCGCTGGGGGGCGAAGACGGTGGCCGGGTCGGGACACCAGGAGCACATCGAGTCAGGATGCAGATGGTCTTTTCCTGTCTGAGTCAAGCTGTCGGCCAGCGTCTGCTAACCGTTTGCCTCCCTGTGCTGCAGCATCCACCAGCTGAGGGAGACCGTCTCCACGGAGCACACCAGCCTGAAGCAGAAGGAGCTGGAGAACATGCCCAAGGCCTCGCACGGATACGGCGGCAAGTTTGGAGTCCAGCAGGACCGCATGGACAAGGTAGGAGACAGCCGGCCGAGAGGAGGAAAAACATGCAAAAATTTAATCCCATCATTGTTTTAATCTGAAATTTTTCATCATAATTTTATTTCTGTTTTTCAAGTTAAAATAATTTGTTTGATGCTCATTTTCTGATTGGCTGCCAGTCAAATTCATCAAGCTGCTTTGCAGAAATGGCTGCAGATGATAATGAGCTGAAAGAGGAAAACTTCTCACCATTAATGAGTTTTAATCCTCCAGAACCTTCTGGATGTTTTCCCAGAGTGTCTGACCTCCGTCTTCATCACTGAGTTAGCGAGTCTTTTCGTTTCCTGCGGTTTATGTCACATTTTTTCTGTCGTGATTCAAACCAGTTTAACTTCAAGCTTATCTTGAGCGACCAACCAACCAGATGGTTTTCATCTGGTTGGTTTCTGTGTTAAACTCTCTAACCTCTCAGCAGCGACTGAGCCGGGTGTGTGTGAGCGCCGTCTGTGTGTGTTCACTGCAGCATGGATGTGATGAGCGAGGTGTGTTTACACCAAACGGCTCTGATGAGTCAGACGCTTCACGCTGCTGTCTGCGTCGGAGCGCAGGCGACATGGTGGGCCGCTGGTTCCCCTCACAACCAGGCTAAAGACTAACTGGGTCCAGTCCAGACTCGGCCTTTTCTGTGTGGAGTGTGGATGTTTACAGTCCAACAGCATGTTGGTCACAATAAGTCACATTGAAATATTAATTTGCAAAATCACAACTGGAACAAACAGCTGTTGTTTTGTTTATTTTGGATATTTAAAATGTTTTCCAGTCCCAAATGTTGAATGGACTTTAACGGTTATTGATTTTTAAGAATGTGCTCTTGCTTTTCTATTATGTAATTATCATTATATTACTTGAAAATGGAGTCAAGACAACAATATTATCATTTACTGCAATAACTTCTGGGCCGGTTTATGGTCCAGCATCGTCTGTTGTGGGCAGGTTTTCTGTTCTACATGGGACCAGATGGACGGTTCCTGTTTCTAACGTCTGTTAGAGGCTGCAGTCATGAAACTTTAGCAATAATAATACCAGCCAAAAGTTTCCATCAAGTGGCTTCATGGTTATAAAACACTAATATTTCATGCTTTATGTGATGCAATTATATTAAGGGTGAAACTATTAATCTGTTATTGAAATAACCAACTAATTTAGTAATCGATTGATGGTTAACTGAATTATAGACAATTTTCTGAAAGAGCAACGCAGTCAGAGCCGAAACCAAAACTGAACTCAAACATTTAAAATAAAAACCTGCTTTGTCTGTAAATCTGTTCTACCAGAAAAAACCCACATCAATCCTACAATATTTTAATTTATATAAATGAACTTAATCACATGTTGATGTTAAAAGTATTTTTTAGCTGCAGATTGATCCAAGAAAATCAGTATTTTCTTATTTGAATTATTTGTTTATTTGCATATTTTAGTGCATTTCTACTATTGGATAAAATAAGCTTAAGTGCTTAAATAAAAATGTGGCAAATTATTTAAACAATTATTCATCAGAATAATTACTTGCTAAAATAATAATCAGCCTAAAAATGATCTAAAAACAGTTTTCTGTTTGTTTTTGGTTATTTCCATCTGAGTCTGAAATACAACTTTATGAACCTCAAATAAAAAACAAACTGGAGAGAATATAGATGTTTAATTATTAGAAATGATCAAAGAACTGCTGCTGTTTGATGAGGGTTGCATTTCAAATGGATTTGATTTGTTTTGTCCTCAGTCTGCTGTGGGTCACGACTACCAGAGCAAACTGTCCAAGCATTGCTCCCAGACCGACACGGCCAAAGGCTTCGGAGGGAAGTACGGCGTCCAGGCCGACCGCGTTGACAAGGTGCCTCCTCTGAAGCCGCATCGCTGAAGAGCTTTTATTCTGACAAAACGCAACCAGATGGGAAAAATGATTTGGGTTTGCAAAGCTTAATATTTTGCAGATATGAAACGACTGTCAAGCAAACTTGTTCTGATCTTAAAAACCAAACTATTACATTCACATCTTCCTGCACAGTTAATAAGAACCATGAGCAGAGCTGCATTTTAACGCAGACCGGGCCTTTTGGGAAGGAAAAATCAGATTACAGCAGATTTATACTAAGCAAATCTTAACTGATTCTTATTTTGGCCCCAGTAAAACTACATTAAATCTTGTTCAGGTCAAAAATCAAAAGAGTGAATAAAAATCATCGGGTTTTCTCAGGAATCAACACAGAATTTGACATTTTAGTTTCAATTGATGAGAGACGATGACCCAATAAAATGAAGTCTGAATTTTACCATTTGGATCATTTGGTCACCACAGATTAACCAGAACAAAAGTAAAAACCTCCAGCAGCTTCTGGCTTTCTCAGGCTGAAGAGGAAGTTTTTCTTTTTATGGCTTAAATTCTGAACTTTGGACCTGAAAAGGGAAACATTGTAAACGAGCCTTGGTTCCTGGGATCGCCATGGCGACCAATCAGCAGCAGACAGTCAGACCCATTACAGCTTCGCCGTCAGAACCGGAACCTGCTGGGCGCTGAATCAACACAGAGAACCAATCAGATGGAGATTTACATCCCAGTGCCTAGTTAAAGGGTTCACACCTTTTCTACAGCAAAGATGCACAAAACCTTTGATTATACAGTTAAAAATATCAAGTAACATTCAGAGAAGATTTATTAATTTCTCATATTTGTGTTTTGTAAATTTTTAAACAAATTGACAGAAAAAACCTTTAATGTCAAAATGAAAACTGATTTTTGCAAAATATAAATATTCACCCTCTTTAACGAGTTGACCTAACTCAAGAAATTAGTAGAAATTCATTTTTATTTTGGCACCTAAAATAAAGTTTTATTTGGTCAAAACAGCCAAATTTAGTTGATGATGGTTGGTTTTTAAGCGGTGAACAGTTTCAGTCGGTGAGGATTCTCTGTTCTTCTATCTGCTCTTCACAAAGAAATGAAATCTAACATCAATAAATCACTTTATGTCTGACGTTCCTGTTTATTCCAGCATGAAATAACAGGATTCATAATTATTGGATTATTTACATGTAAATAATAGTTTTTCCCGTGTCGTTGCAGTCGGCCGTGGGCTTTGAGTACGCTGGGAAGACGGAGAAACACGCGTCGCAGAAAGGTTTGTCCAGACTCGTCTGCTCTGATCCTCAGACATTCCTGGAATGTGCAGGATGGAAATCCAGCTCTGTTCCAGATTAATAATCCAGAGTTCCTGTTAGCAGCTGAGCAGCAGCTTCACATGTCGCTGTGCTGGTAGGAAATGTTTTGCTTCACCCTGACCTCTGACCTCTGACCCCTGCACTGTGCAGACTACACCACGGGGTTCGGCGGGCGGTACGGCGTTCAGGCGGATCGGGTCGACCAGAGCGCGGTCGGCTTCGACTACCAAGGCAAAACGGAGAAACACGAATCGCAGAAAGGTTAGTTCTTTATAGCAGAGGAAAATTTGGTGGAAGGAAACAATTCCTGTTCTGCTCTTGTAGAAATGTAACTCTGAGCCTGAACATCAGTTTTCAGGTCTTAGACTTTCTGTTGAATTCAGATCTGGACTTGAATTTGCTCTGATCTGAACCCAAAACATCCGGCGGCATGATCACCGAGTTCCTCCTGCTGGAAGATGAACTTTGACCCCAGACTCACATCTTCTGCAGATTCTAACAGGTTTTCCTCCAGGATGGATGCATCAGCTCTAGGCTCCTGTCCCACATTATGATGCTGCCACCGCCATGTTTTATGTGCAGTCAGTTTCCTCCTTATTGAGCCTTTTGAAAACGGACCAGGAAATGAAACTGGATACAAACTGAGCTGCTTCCTGTCGTCCTGCAGCTTCTGGACGCTTCGCTGCTGCAGGTCGATTCAGGTCACAGAAGCATTTAAGATTTAGAAAGTGTCTAAAATCTGCTTCCTTCAGTAAAATCATCAGAAATATCTGGAAAGATTCAATTTATGTGGGATGGAAACAAACTTTTCTCTTTGCAGATTACGCCAAAGGTTTCGGGGGAAAGTTTGGCGTTGAGACGGACAAAGTGGACAAGAGCGCCGTGGGCTTCGAGTACCAGGGCAAAACGGAGCAGCACGAGTCGCAGAAAGGTCAGTGCAGGTGAAAGCGGGTCCAGCTGGAACCGGAGCCAGAAGCAGCTGGACCGACAGAAACGAGCAGAATGTTCTGTCAAGGTGGAAGAACCCGGTCATCCCGGGGCTTTTCTTGTTTCTTCAGTTTGGTTTTGTATTTTGCTCCTGTTGGAGCGATGAAATCCTAAAATCATCTTTCTCCTGGTCTGAGTGGAGTCGGATCCAGAGGCCCAGCAGCCGAGGCGCTGAGTGGATCTGTGTCTGCAGGCCCGGCTCAGCCACGCCTTCCTTCCTGCCCCGACTCGCCCAGAATCTGTTTTTATCAACCTGCAGCTTGTCTGTCTGTCTGTCTGACTGACTGACTGTCTGACATTGAAAGATGTTTATTTGCATCTTTTAATGCATTTCTAACACTGTATAAAAAATGTCCTGAATCTGCAGGATGTGGTTTTATTTTTAATCTGATAATCATCAGATTAATGAAGAACTAAAATAAATAATGACCAATTATCAATATAATACGAGCGAAAGAATGAAACGTGTTTTAGGTTCTGCTGAGCAAAGTCGGTGTGACTCTGGTTCTCCTCCTCTGGTTCTGGTTCTCCTCCTCTGGTTCTGGTTCTCCTCCTCTGGTTCTGGTTCTCCTCCTCTGGTTCTGGTTCTCCTCTGGTTCTCCTCTGGTTCTGGTTCTCCTCCAGACTACGTGAAAGGCTTTGGTGGGAAGTTCGGTGTTCAGACGGACCGGCAGGATAAATCGGCGCTGGGATGGGATCACCAGGAGAAGCTGCAGCTTCACGAGTCTCAGAAAGGTACGACCGACCCGGTTCCGGGCCGCTGCGGTTCCGGGCCGCTGCGGTTCCAGCCCGGTTCCGGGCCGCTGCGGTTCCGGATGCCCGGGCGATGAGGTGTTTTATCTGCAGCCGTGTTGAAATTCAGAGATGTCGGGAAAACAGCAGCTCAAATCCTCCTGTCTCAAAGTTCTGCACCAGAACCTGGTTATCATCAGAACTTTTGGGTCTCTAGGTGGACCGGTTCTATTGGACCTCTCGGTTCCTCTCCAGCTCTGCTGCGGTTTAATTTGAAGCAGGTCAACAATGCCTGAGAGCCTGGATCTGTGTCTGCGGGTCGCTCTGAACCGGGTCGGCCCGGTCCAGATTGGAATGGGTCGCTGTAAAAAGCAGCTGTTGGGTTTAGTTGCTTTCATTCATTAAAACATAAAGACCTGAATCTGGGTCACTTTGGGTCGGGTCCGGTTCGATCCTGGACTGGACCCGACCCGATCAGAATCAGTTTTATTGGGTAAAAAGTGAAGCGGCTTCGATCCACTTCCTGGTACCGGTTCTGTAAGTCAGATCGGTTCCGGCCTTCATCCAGGAACTGGACCTGTGGTGAAACTCCTTCACATCCCAGCCTGTCGTCATAGAAACCTGGAGACGTTCTTCCTGTTTCCTGCCTGAAGGTGGTTGTTTTCTCTGTGGGAGCTCCTGTCTGTCTGTCTGTCTAAGCTGTGTGTGTGTGTGTGTGTGTGTTTCAGACTATAAACGTGGGTTTGGAGGGCGGTATGGGGTAGAGGTGGAGAGGCGGGACCGCTGTGCTCTGGGCTATGAGCACAAGGAGAACCTGGCCAAGCACGAGTCCCAGAAAGGCACAGACACATTCCGGATCCGGAACGTTCCCGTTTCCCTCGGCTTGTCTGGCTCCTGCTGTCACACACACACACACACACACACTCACCTCTGCAGCACTGATGGACCAGCATGTATCTGTTTGATCTGAACTGATCAAATCAGACTCCTTTAGTCATTTTTTTGTTCTCAATTTAAAAACAAAATCATGAAAATATTTAGTTCTTTAGATTGTTTCTGCTTTTATCTGAAAAATTAACCTGAAAAACAAATTACTTCAAGGAAAACAAACTTTCTGCTGCTCATTTGAGTTTTAATTAGCGGTAAAATTAGAAGTCGTTTCCATTTTGATCGGTTTTCCGTAATTGATCTCCTGGATTCTTGAAGGTTTTTAGGAGTTTTGACTTCCTGCAGCATCTGGAAAACTTTCAATTTAATTCAGCATTTCCTGTTTCTGGTAAAGTTTGGTGAAAAAAGAGATTATGATAAAACGTGTTTGCAGGATTTCCAGTGAGACGATTCAGGTGATTCTTTATAGGACCAGAATAAAAAATGTTTTAGAAGTAACAAGAATAAAAGTAAAATTATCTGAATAGTCATAATAAACGAGAATAAAATAATTTTAATAGACTAAAGTCACAGCATGAGAATAGTCATAAAAAATAAAAAGTTATAATAATGCAAGTATAAAGTCGTATCTAATGCGAGAATTAAATACAAGAATAGTTTAATGCAAGTGTGAAGTAAATAGTCATAAAACAAAATAGTGGTATGAGAATAGTTCTACAAAGATACAGAAAATGGATACAGGAGCATAAAGTTGTAAATAATGCGAGAATAAAAAGATTAAAATCAAACTAACTGTAATAAAAACAATCTAATCAGATTTTCTGATGGTGTTTGAAAGGTGGGCCTTTAGGAACCAGGAGTTCTGCTGGCAGGAAGCCGGTCCGGTCCGGTCCGGTCCAGATCAGTGCTGCTCTGGTTCTGATGGGCTGGCTTCTCTCATCTATCTGTAAACGCTGAAGGCCCGATTCTGCCGGACCGGAACGTTCTCCGACCTCTGCATGAAGCCGCGTTCTCCTCTCTGTCCGGCGCATGCTGTCGGGTCACCGCGCACGCCACGCCCACTTCCTGTTGGCTGCAGCTCCGTCTGCATGAGCTCATCGGGCTCCGCCCCCTTCGCTCCGCTCTATCAGAGATCCGGACCAGAACCGGACTGATTCTGATGGACTCCGCCGCCTCGGTTGATGCTCTGCTGTCTCTCTTCCAGATTATTCCAAAGGATTCGGAGGGAAGTTTGGCGTCCAGGAGGATCGCATGGACAAGGTGATTCTCCACGTGGTTCCGATTCGAATCAGAACCGCTTCCTGACGCGGTTCTGTTCCGGATCGGAACCGCTTCTTGACGCGGTTCTGTCTCTCAGAGTGCCGGGAAGTTCGAGGACGTGGAGAAGCCGACGCCGTCCTACCAGAAAACCAAACCTGTGGAAGCTGGTGAGGATCATTCTTCTTCTTCTTCTTCTGTTTTTATTTTTCTAAGCTTTTCTTTGACAAAACTAAACATAGAAGAACAAAAACTTGTAACATCAGATGAAGTTAATTTTCACTTTCATCTAAATTGTAACATATTTCAAGTGTTTTGGAGAAACAACCTGAGACGGATATTTTTTCAATTTCCAAGCCGTAATTTGTCTGTCAGTCTTTCCACCCATAAACCATAAATGACCTTTAACCTCTTTGATATTTTGAATACAGTCTTTATCACTTTACATTCTGAATCTGATTAGTTTAACTTAAATATTCAGCAGAGGTTTATCCAACATGCCGGATTTGAAGACAACAATAAAAATCAGTATTTTTACCTGATATTCTTTGAGTTAAAATATTTCTAAACTTTTTTTCTGTCCAAATATTATTTGTCACATAACTTATTTATTTTTTGAAAAGCCCGGCCTCTTTACGCCGGTTGTTCTTGTTACAGTGTGACAACGTTTCTTCATGTGAACCTCTCTGACCTTTGACCTCTGTGTGTTGCCGAGCAGCGGGCAGCAGCACAGGAAGCATCAAGGCTCGCTTCGAGAACATCGCCAAGCAGAAGGAGGAGGAGGACCGGCAGCGGGCCGAGGAGGAGCGGGCGCGCCGCCACGCCAAGGAGCAGCAGGAACAGGAGGAGGCGCGGCGGAAAGCGGAGCGGCCGCCGTCCCCCGCCCACGCTCCCAGTCCCAGCCCCAGTCCCCCAGTCCAGCCTGACGCAGAGCTCCGGGTGGGTTCTGGGAGCCTGAGCTCGCCACTTCCTGGACGTTCCCAGCATCTGACTTCCTGTTTCCTCCTGCAGAACTCTCAGAGCGAAGCTGCGAACGACGAGCACCTGTACGAGGAGACGCAGGACGCTCAGGACGCTCAGGACGCCCACGAGCAGCCGGACCTGTACCAGAACCCCGACGAGGCCCCGGCTCCAGCAGGTGGCGCTTCGCCTTCGCCACAGATTAACTCAGGCGATTCCCCAGGCGGCATTCCAATGGCTCCTGGTTCCCCTGGCCTCCTGCAGGTTCCCCTGGCCTCCTGCAGGTTCCCCGGGGCTCCTGGCGGTTCCCCTGGGCTCCTGGCGGTTCCCCGGGGTTCCTGGAGGTTCCCCGGGGCTCCTGGCGGTTCCCCGGGGTTCCTGCAGGTTCCCCGGGGTTCCTGCAGGTTCCCCGGGGTTCCTGGAGGTTCCCCGGGGTTCCTGGAGGTTCCCCGGGGTTCCTGGAGGTTCCCCGGGGCTCCTGGAGGTTAACTGGGGCTCCTGGAGGTTAACTGGGGCTCCTGGAGGTTAACTGGGGCTCCTGCAGGTTCCCCCGGGGTTCTTGGCGGTTCCCCGGGGTTCCTGCAGGTTCCCCCGGGGTTCCTGGAGGTTCCCCGGGGTTCCTGGAGGTTCCCCGGGGTTCCTGCAGGTTCCCCGGGGTTCCTGGAGGTTCCCCCGGGGCTCCTGGAGGTTCCCCCAGGGCTCCTGCATCCAGGAAGTTCCAGCTGAATTGAGATTGAAATTTGTATTTCTGACTGAGGAAAAACTACAAATCCCATCATGCAGTGCAGCTTTTCTCCTGCAACTTTAACGATGTAGGAAACTTCCAGAAAACATTTTTTGTTCCAAGAATTTACTCATGATTTGATGCTTTTTAGGGGAAAAGAAAAACTACATAATATAAAAATCTAAATTAATTTAAAAAATAGAAAGAAAAAGTTTTTCTTTTTAAGCAGCTGGACTTCCTTCAGTTTAAAGCCAGTAAATTAAAACTGTTGGTGAAACTGCAGGAACACTGACTGCTGCAGCATTTTGGCCATTTTTGTCAGTGATGCTGCGGCTTCAGTATTGATGCCGCGGGTTGGGTAGTGATGCCGCGGGTTGGGTATTGATGCCGCGGGTTGGGTATTGATGCCGCGGGTTGGGTATTGATGCCGCGGGTTGGGTATTGATGCCGCGGGTTGGGTATTGATGCCGCGGGTTGGGTATTGATGCCGCGGGTTGGGTATTGATGCCGCGGGTTGGGTAGTGATGCCGCGGGTTGGGTATTGATGCCGCGGGTTGGGTAGTGATGCCGCGGGTTGGGTAGTGATGCCGCGGGTTGGGTATTGATGCCGCGGGTTGGGTATTGATGCCGCGGGTTCGGTAGTGATGCTGCGGGCCTGATGCTGTGTGTCTGCATGCAGATGAGCAGCAGTATGAGTACGGTGACGACCTCGGCGTGACGGCTGTTGCTCTCTACGACTACCAAGCAGGTGAGACCAAACACTTCTTACCTCGTTGAGTTGAAACTGATCAGTTTACTAGTTATAGGAGTTTAGTTTTCATTTTTATTGTCTGTATTTTAATAATTTCATGATTTAGTTCCAGTTGTTTATAGTTTTTCTCCATTAATCACCGTTTTTATGTATTTCAGCCTAACGTGTTTTCTTAATTTCAGTTTTTGCTGTTTTGTTAGTTTAGCTGTAATTATGGCTCTGATTTAAATTCATCTCTTCTCGTTTCTCTTCTCGTTTCAGCCGGCGACGACGAGATTTCCTTCGACCCTGATGACATCATCACCAACATCGAGATGATCGATGAGGGCTGGTGGCGCGGCGTCTGCAGGGGCGCCTACGGCCTCTTCCCGGCCAACTACGTGGAGGTCCGGCAGTGACTCCGCCCCCTGTCGTCTCTCCGTCCGCCGGTTAAAGCCGAGACGTTTCAGAGTTTCTATCTTTTGTCCCTGAAGAGTCGGGCCGAGCCTTGAACTCGTCCTGTAGAGTATTATCATGTTTGGAATCATGTTCCCTTCGATCATTTTAAAACTTATTTCTGTTTGTTTTGCTGCTTCGAATGTTTCGGTGTGTTTTAGTTTTTTCTGTCTTAATGTTTCTTCACCACCAGGGGGCGCCTGCTGCTCTGAAGGGAACAAACTCCGACTTTAATTCATCTCTGGGTTTTCTAATAAAGTGACCTTTTCAAATGGATTATTTTTATCTGTTAGCTTCAGTCACATCATTATCTGCTTTTTCATTTTCTTTTTTTTTATGTTTCAACAAATAAAGTATGAACAATTAACATTTTTGGGTCCATTTTGTTTTTAGATATTACCTGAAAATGCGGCTTTCAGAAGGCAGAGTGAAAATGTCTGATAAATTACGGAGGTTTTGTGGATCAATGGGTCTTTTACTCCTCAGTTTGAGGCAAAGAGCAGGTACCTTTTAAAAAATCTGACAATTGTGAATATATTAAATATTTTCCGCTCATTTCAGAAATGAAACTTTCATAACTATCACAAATTGAGGGAAATATGACTGTGGCTCACAGAAATTAATGCAAAATTCAGTGTCTCAGAAAATTTTAATGTGGAAAAAAAGAAGCAAATACAGGAAACTGGTGTCACTGAAGCATTTTCACAGAAAGTTGAGTGGAAGGAAAAAGTTGTGAGAAACCAGAACCAGGGAGAACTGCAGACGGGAGGATTGAGTGAAATCCATTCAAGAATTTGGCGGAGGTTCACAAAACTACAAGGAATAAAGAATTAATCTTCACTCTTTCTGAAATGAGTGACAAAGAACTTCGTCACCTGATATTAAACTTCTCCTTAAAGATTTTCATCAGACTTTTCAAATCATTATTTTTGACTTGCTTTAAGCTGAAATGTCTAAATGAAACCCAGAAATGTTCCTGAATCAGTTTCTGCAGTTTGATGTAAATCACTTTCACCTCTCAATGAACTGAAGTCCTACCAACATTCTCCAGAAGGTGGCGGTGTTCACCTGCTGCTGCAATAAAACACCGGAAGAACACGGCTCTAGTGCAATATTATATTTATTTCTTACAGTGACTTTTGGTTGCCATACAAGAAACCTTGAGGAATTGAAGGGGGAGGAAGTAGAGTGCTTTTACAGGAAATTTCTCTCTTTTCGTTTCAGTAATTAGTCGACTCTATGATGATTCAGTAGCACAAAATTACAGCAACATAGAAAACATGAACACAAGTCTTCTGCACAAATTACCAAAAACATCTTAGTCTCTATGAAGACTTAAAGAATAAAATCTATTCATGGGAAATTAAAGGAAGAGAAACTAAAAGTTACCTGAATGTTTGACGATGATGAAGGGGAGTGGGGGGGTGATGAAGATTCCTACTAAATCTACTCTGCTCTAAGTTTCCACAGAGAAAACTGCAGCCACCGCTTATCGTTTAAGGTGGATTTATTTTGACACACAAAGGTTTTCATACAGGTTTCTACGGGCGCGGCCTGCAGGGTCAGGGGTCAAAATGTACACGCTTCCCTCAGTTTCTACACGCTCTGCGCTGAGGGGGGCGCTCTACTCAGGCAGATGGTGTTTGTCAGAAAACACTTCATTGGCCAGAAATATCTTAAATCTACTGCAGCAGAGTGTTTTCTACTTTAGGCAACACATCATTAAAACACTGATGGGTGAGAAAATGGAAAAAATAAAACACAACCAAGGAGATTCATTCAGAATAAATATTGCTTCTTACATAACCCATAAATCTAATAATAATCATAATCATAATAATAATAATCCACATTTTAATCTACGTATATATTATTTCTGTTTTTGGCAATCCAAGCATCAGTGTTGAACAGTATTAGTTCAGATAACCTCTATAAAATTTCATAGAACTCTATACAAATCTTTAAAAATACTGTGCTTTTCTACCCCCTCCAGCACGCCGCTGAGTTTGAAAACAGGATTATAGCAGCATTGTCCCTCGCCAGCCACCGTACGGCTGATGTTCACAGAACACACGGGTTGTGGATGTCTGTCTCCTGAAAAAAGCTGCGTGACGGGCGAGATGGAGCCGACGAAGACGGGTCAGAGCGGGGCGCGCTCGGGTGGAGGAGCTGGGTGGAGGAAGGGAGCAGCAAGCTGTTTAAGGCATCCTCTGCCGGATGATGCACAGGGCCGGGGGCCGGGGGCCGGGGGCCGGGGGCCGGGGGCCGGGCCAGGGCTTTGGTCATCAGGTCGGCCCTGCAGCTATAAATCTACCCTCATAGACTTCCTTCTTCACCGTTTATACACAGACTCAAATAGACATTTTTATCCCGTTAAACACTCTTATATACAAACACAACAACCTTCAGCTTTATAAATATGATTCAACTCCAAACTCCAGCCGAGTTTCAGAGACTCATTTCTGACCTGACAGGCAGAAGAACCGTCAGACTCAAGGCTCAATTTGAATCCAACTGAAAACATCTGGCAGGACATTTTAACGACGTCCTGCTTGTCTTCTTATTTTTAGTGTCACTTTTAATAAGCCTTCAGGTCCAGGTAGTCAGTTATTAATCTCTAATCTGACAGCAGTGCACAAACGTTTCAGTCATTTGTGAAATAAAAATATTATCTTTCTCTCCTAAAGTGTTTTTCTATGTGCTTAAAATATTTTTTATATTAAGTTTTATCATTTAAATCTGTCACAAGCTGATATTGTGTCCAACAGAACTGGATCCAAATGCAACATTTTGGGAAATACACACTTTGTTCTGATTGGATCTTTGTAGACAAAAGTTATTTTTTGTGAAACGACTTGATGTTAAACCTGAAAAATGTTTGATTTAGCTTTTGAATTTAAACATATTTTTATGTTTGTTTTACATAAGAACAATAAATTCATGATTTTTGTCATTTTTACTTTGACTTACTGTAGAACGCTATTAGTTAACACTGTGCGCATTATAACCCTTTTTCTCTTTCAATTCTTATATTTTTACTTAATAGAACAATTTTCAGGATCAGTTAAACAACTGAGATTTTCTTTGCCAAGATAAATTAAGGTGCCACAAATTTTAAATATTTTCCCTCTATAAACTGTAAAATGTTTAATTTTGTTTGTGCTTATTCTATTTTAAGAAATCATAAGTAGTAATAAATATAATCATTGATTATGTGTAATTAACGTTGATAGAGTAGGTCATATAAGACCAAATCAAGCTGATTATGTTGACAGATTAATGTAGCGCAGCCATCAGAACAAAACTGTGATGGAACAGGAATAAAAAACAGTCATTTTTTAATCCTTTCATTTCATTAAAGTATATGGCAGTTATTTATTTTGTGTTGGAAAAGTAACTTTTTGTCTGTTGAAATGAAGTTTTAACCTCATCATTTGTTTTGTAGTTGAAAAACACATTGAATAGTTTATCTTATTTTAGCTTAAGAAAACTGTCCCTTTACAAACAGGTTAATAGTGATGAAATGTTTTAGCTGCTTTCATATGTTTTATAAAATGCATTTCTAACTAGACAGATAAGATGCTAATTAGCTTCAGCAGCTTAGAGTCCAGTTTGTTTCTCTTTATCTCTCATCAGCAGAATCTGGTTATTATTCAGCAACATGTGTTTTATAGCACATGCAGCCAAATATAGAGGAAAACTATTTCATTTTTATACGTTTTAACTTTTCATCCACACAAAAACAATCTATGATAAAAACTCCTGTGGATTACAGATTATGATCAATAATGTGTCAATATGTTAACATACTTGCTTTGATACGATTCCCAAAATAAATTGTCTTGTGTTTTATGGACGTTACACTCTAACACACTATATGTTAGAGTATATATATATATATATATATATATATATATATAGAGGGCTTGTTCCTAGCAGCTTGTTCCTAGCCGCCCAGGAACAGGCCCTAAACACCAGAGCAATTGAGGCCCAGATCTACCACACCAGACAAGATCCAAGGTGTAGGTTGTGCAAGGAGGCCCCTGAGACAGTCCAGCACATAACAGCATGGTGCAAGATACTGGCAGGGAAAGAGTACATGGAAAGACATAACCAAGTGGCAGGCATAGTGTACAGAAACATCTGTGC
>CAEFZY010069754.1:0-20573 GCA_903066815.1 Brachyrhaphis roseni
TTGTATTTTATTTTATTTTAGCTATAACTACTACTTAGTGGTAGTCATTATTGTATCTTGTCTTTATGCTGCAACTGCAAAGTAATTTCCCTGCTGGGATGAATAAAGTACTTCTATTCTATTCTATTCTATTCTATTCTATATTTGATAATGTATGTAGAAATTATTATTTTATTGCTAAAAAGAAAACAAATAAATTGCTCTTGGGGCCCCTGGTGGCCGCGGTAGGTACCACACGCTTTGCCGTGCAATGTGCACAGCATCCAAACGTCTAAAGCTCCGGTCAGAAGTTAAGTAAGCAAAACAATGTCTCAAAAAAGGATTTATTCTTCAGGGAGGGAGAAAAGAAAGAGGAAGAATAGAAAAAAAGCCAAGATAAAGCCAAACATTTATGCTAGGGTCTTTGTGTTTGTGTGAAACTGAGTTTAAACTTTAAATGAGTTGATTCTCATGGTTGGCTCTGTATATTTCTGAGGTATTTTTTGCTTCAAAACACCTTGTTTTATAATGTTTGATAACAATAATTAAAACTTCTTAATGTTTGACATTGTCTAGCAAAATGCTTTTACATAGATCTACATCGATGAACTGCTCTATGCTGTAAATTCATGATCAAGCTTGGGAATGTTAGTTTCTCAGCAGCTATGAGGAAGTAGCTGTAGAGGTCACTACAAGATGCAGTTAAATAAACAACATCCTAGAAGGAAAACTTGTTTGAGGCGCCAAAAGATTTGAAACTGGCGAAGAGAATCAGGACACAAACCTGAAATGTATAATTAGAGCTAAACTGCAGCAGTTTAGATCAAAGACATTTCAGAATGGATCTATCAACATACTAATCTAGACCCAGTTGATAATGTATGTTGATTGTTGGAACTTGTTGGATTGTTGTTGGGAGTTTGGAGGTTCTCGCCATACATAGGTAGGTAGCTCTCTTGGTCCTTTGATTTCTTCTCTCAGTCCAAAACCCATGACAGATAAGGTAACAATCACGTTTCTTTGGATTAGTTTACCTACTCTCTAATGGTGCTTTTCCACCAGTGTCTGTAATTGGTCTGCTCCTACTAAATTAATCTCCATCAGAAGATCCTGTGCGACTCTTCCCCATTTTTCGTACCCACTTCTGGGGTAGTACACGAGTATTGCTCTCCAGGGATACGATTGACAGCAGGTCTCATTCGTTGATTGGCCCGGGATAACGTCACTATGAACAACAACATCTCAACCACCGCTGTGGCCCGGCGGACATTTCATCCGCTATCAGAGAGCTGCTCGGTGTGGAGGAGCGCAATTATGAGTTTAATTTTAAACAGCGCCAACAGCACATGCGTCAACTTTTGTATCAGAATTGTTGTGATTTAGCAGCACACCTCTCTGAAGAAAGTGGATGCAATGAAGAGGCGAGAAACTGTGCAATCTGGTCACCATTAGGTTGGAGCAAAGGTTTTGTGCCACCTTGGTGTGAAACTCTGGAACTAAGTAGTACTAGTTTGGTAAAACCAAACCAGACTTTAATGGGTTAAAGTGAGACTTGACGATGGAGAAGCAGCTTGAGTTGTCCCTAGTTGCTCTATGAGAGCGTGAGTGAATGTTGTTTGTCCTGTGTGTCTCTGTGTAACCCTGGAATGGACTTAAACCTGTCCATTGTGTTTCCTGCCTCCAGCCCAATGACCAATGGAGAAAGGCTCCAGACCCCCGTGACACTATAAAGATAAGCAGGTGTAGACAATGGATGAAAGGGTGGATTGATGCTCTCTGTCTAATCTTAAGGTATCTTATAAAGAATGTGGCCAAATTGTGGCGTCTAGATGTGTAAGTCTGGAACAGATAAAACTCTGGGTAATTCTACAACACGTCAATTAGAGTGAGGTGAATACTAATGCTTTTAAGACTTTCATTTGTTACAAAGGATGTTATTAAAACAAACCATGTATAATTTTCTTTGCAAGTCACAATTATGCTCTATTTTGTGTTGTTCAGCTATGTAAAATTTCAAAAAATTAATCTTAAAAGTGTTTGTCAGGTGACAAACTAAAAATACTCATGTTGGTATTTGCATGGCGCTGAATACACAAAGCATTGCAGACAAAGGCTTGGGCTACACAACGTGGAAATCTCACAAAGATCAAAACAGCAGCTTTAAACAATGTGGAACAAAACCGCTGAAGGATTTATCAGTTAATGACAGTTTTATGGTAAATTTTACAGGCGCAACGATGTCAATGCAAATATGGTGCGAGTAAAACCATATCCAGAGTCCCTTATAGCGTCACATTTGAGTTCCCTGAAGTGAACTCTTCTGTTTTTTCTGTCAGCTCAGCACATACAATTTAATCAGACTAGTTTAGACTTCCTGCAGGAGAACAAATAAGAAATTCATCTTCATGGCACAGAATCCCTGGCATTCCTCTGCAGGGAGGGTTAGTCTCGGCTGAGGTTTTCTCTTCCTTTTTTGTCCCCATACAGAGCGCTTGTTTGCTTTGTTTTCCTTTTAGTTTCCAAGTGACATGCTGACACACCCACTTACAGGTTTTGTCATGAATGCAACATGTACACCAGGTGGAATTACTCAACGCACAGCCACATATTAAAGTTTAGTTAGGGTGTGTCAAAGTAAAGTTACCTGTAGGTTCTTTGCAAGCCATGAGACAGGTTATTTCATTTTGGTTGTTTTTACATGTACAAAAGTCAACCCTTAAAAAAAATAAACAAAAAAAAGGAGCGTCTATCTGGCTTGAAATAGAACTGTCTGGGTACGGCAGAACTCTGCAATAAATATGATGCTATCTCTGCAGCAAGCAGATGCAGAAAGGAAAAAGATCAGACAGAGAGAAAAGATTAATGCTTCTCAACAAAGAGTATGTCATTCCCCCTGTTGGCCTCTAGAGAATGCTGATGCTCCATCCTTTTAATACTCTTTTCATTTCTGTAAAGGGAGAAAGAAAAAGGCAAGTACTGTTAAGTAGACCAAAAATACAGAAAAAAATGTCATCTGGACGCTGAGGGATAAGAAAAAAACAAGAGTTCGTCTGGCATGTAAGAGAAGCTGCGAAACTAGTTGTCGTTAGTTACGTAAGCACAAAAGACAGTGTGAGCCAATCAGAGATGACCTCTTAAATGCACCTGATATCAATTGCAACAAAGCCTGTGGCTTTAAAAGAGATGTGGTTTTTTTTTTGCACTTGTTTTGTTTGCTTGGTTGAGATAAAACTTGATCTCCGTGACTGGGCCTGTAACCTGCACCATATCTCTGCCGCCCTGCCCTCACTGCTGGTGTTTTGCAACATGTGGGATTCTTGCATGCACTTTTCATCATCATTGTGGCGCAGGTGTTAACCGCCTTTGCCAGGAAAGGCGGCCGGAAACACTCGTCTTAGACACAAGAGGTGTGATGAAAGACGTGATTTTGTTTTTGTCATTTCGCGTCATCTTGGATGAATTTTGAACGTGAAACAAGCTGAAAAACACGTGAGAGAAAGCAGCAATTAAATAGTAATTAAATGCAGCTCTGTAGGAACTACTGAATGTGTTTAGATTTTATGGAGCAGTTCCAAGAAGAAAGTTGTTGGAAGACATCCAGAAGTGTTTTGCAGTTCTCCGTGAGCCATCTGGAGGACACAGGAAACATGTGGAAGAAGGTTTGCCAGACAGGTCACATCACTACTGAACTCTTTTGACCTTTATGCTATAGCTCTATAGGACAAAAAGCTAAAAATCCATTTTGTTTCAATGCTCCAAACCCTAGAATGAAGCAGTAGAAATAATCAACAGTCGCAGTTGATGCTAACATGGACTGATCTAAACACAGGGTGATCCTGGATGAAAACCCGCTAGTGGCTAGCCTGGCTATGAAATCCTACACCAATTCCACTCAATTCTAATCTCAATTCAGTATTATGTCTGGGATTTCTCCCATTGGCCTGGATTTGTCCTGTAAAATCTTAAAAGAGCCAATCAGCAAACAGAAGTGAACAAAGCCCTTCAGTCCATGTTGGCCGCGCCTCCAAATATTAAGCTAGCATTAACAGCCGTCTCGTTCAGGTCGGCATTTCTGTTTTCACGGTGGAGGATGGTTGTTTACAACACGTTAGTAATTGGGTGACATTTAAAACTTCAGCAGAATCCATGCCTTGAACAAGCAATCGTTTCAGAATGTAAAGCTATTGTTCATATTCTTTGCAAAGAAAGTGGAGCCAAAATTTCAGTTTTAGATGTGCTAAGCTGGTAGATGCCTCTTGCAAAAGACCTTAAGAGGTAAATGCAGCAAAAGGTGCTTTACCAAGGTCTGTCACATAAAATCCCAATAAAGTACGTTGAAGTTCATACTTGCAGATGCAAAACAGGTTCAATAGATATAAATGCTTTTGCAAGGCACTGTGTGACCTATATCACTGTAAGACATAAAAGAGACAGAATCAATGAGGCCTCTCCTCGCTTTCATCCTTCTGTGTGGGTAGGTTGATTCATTCCTGATTCTAAATCAACTCCATATAACAAAAATAAATACATAAATAAACAACTCATGCTGCCTTTTTGTACCTGATGTAAAATAAAAAAATTTAAAAAAAGTTTTTGAGAAGGAGTGATTTTTTTTTTTCGGTTTCTGTTGGAGATATGATTCAGATCAGTTTTTATTAGTATATATCTGGAAGAAAGTGGGAAAAAAAAGTAACGATACACATGCTGTTCACCTCTGTGAATCAGCGGGGCAAATTTTAGCAGTTGCAATCTGAGAGAGAGTCTTTCTAAACACGCTGGTCCGCAGTGTTCCTAGAGGCTGAAGAATGAGAGTGATGAAAATGCAACACCCACCAAGCAATGGAAGAATACATCATTGGAGGGTTTTTTTTTTTCTCTAAAAACACATTTTCAAACAGAGAGAGCTTTTTTGAAAAGGCTTTCTCCAAAGTCTGCATAGAAGTGCATATGGAGGAGAATTGTGACCAAATAATCTTAAGGGAAGGACAGACAACTCTTCCCTGCCCCCGTACACTGCTTGTGGTAAGAACTGTTTAGCGGTGCGTCTTGAGGCGGCGGATTACGAATAGTCTGCACAGCGTGTGCTCCCTGACACATTCGCAGATGAATCTCGTTGCAGCAAAATGGAAAGGTTAAGTAGAATGACTGGTTGACCGTGCAGGCGTCCTCATATTGCAAAAACTAATGAGTGGCAAAGTCCTAATTAAAATGTGCGAAATAAAACAGTGGAGCAACTTAATTATCTTTCGGGAAATGAACCATGAAAACATTTTCCATTCTAAGACATGTACGAGAAATAACGATGAAACTTTTGGCTGAGATGTCTTAAATCAGAATCTTTCCTATCGCTGCTTTAATATTTTCCCATTAATGGTGTGCAGAGCACGTTGTAGCGTGTTATTAATAGTATTACATATTTAAGGGCAGAGCAGTGAATACTTTAAACAGATTTTCTTTACAAAACTGTTATTTTTATAAAAAAATAACAGTTTACTCCAACAACCTTCAAATTTTATATGGCTGCAGCTAAATTGAGCGTGAACCCCTTGGTGGCCAGGCTCTCCTATGGACCAAGCTCAAATTTACACTCCATGGGGCCTTTTCTTCTTCGTTATTATTATTTTGATTTGGAACTTGAAAACCCACACATCCAATTATGGACAGAATCCACCATAAGAGATTTCTCCTCCTGAATAAGTCCAGGAAAAGATGATGAAATTTATGTCTCATTAGATTCATGCTCAAGCAGACAGAAGGGAGGAATGGGAGAGGGAAATTAACATTTACCTTCAACTTAATAACTTAACCTGCCAATATGCTTATTTACATTCACTACAGACACATTAATTGGTTTTTAAACATTTTGTGACTGCGTTTTTTTTTCAGTTCCAAAAAAAAAAAATCTTTGTATTACTTAAAGTCTTTCTATGATTTTTTTTGTACAAACCCCCAAAATTGAGGTTGTGCCAGCTCTTCAATAAGTGAAAACTTTACAAGCTTGGCACAACTTTTCTGACCACTTTCCTCTGTCAGTTCTTAACTTTACATCAAAAATTACAAATGGAAATTCGTCAAACCTGCTCTACTTTATTGCTTTCGACAGCTTTTCCATAACCCCGCACCTTGTTTTTGCCCTGGCAACAATTTTTTCTTTTTTTCCCCAGAGACCCAGGCCATTACTGTCACAGTCTCTGTTAAGGCTTAGGTCATTCCCCTGAGTGATGAAGCTGATGACACTAAACTAAGCCCTCTCTCGTTTCACTGTGTTGTAACAGCACCGTATCTCCACTGTCACTGTGGATGATGTCAGGATGTCCCCTGAAGGATGTCGACAAAATCGTTCCATTTCCTCTCTTTCTTGACACCAGAGTAAAGAAATGCCTTTTAAAATGACAAGCAATGAAAAGGGTATCTTCAGAGACATAACTCTTTACGCAAAATCCTCGTGTTTAACCAACAGTTTGACTTTGCATACAAAAAAAATAGAAAACAGGTAATGAAATGGGAAGAAATTCTCACCCTTCTATCCCAGCATAGCAAGCCGTGTCTCATAAGTTTGATTTTTAGCTTGACAATCCTTAAGCCTTTTTGTTCAACAGTTTATTGAGGAATAATTAACTGCTCATATTGCAATAATGGTGTTTTGATTATTTTTAATGTACTACATTTGGTATAAAAGACTAACTTGATTAATCGGCATAAAACAATAATTGCTAGTGGCAATTTTTGTAGAAAACTACAAAACATAGATGATATTTTAGAATCTTGGCAAACATGTTAATTGGTGAAAACTAAGGATGTATATACTGACTTCTGAAGCGGTGTTCTATTTCATCATGAAAAAATTTTAACTAATGGGCTTTTTTGGGTGACCCTATTAACGTTAGATTCACCCAATCTTAAGCCCTAAATTGCTATAAATGAATGTTTTTTTTTGCTGTTGGCTGTACCACTTCATGTAGCTGTCGCTTCTATCTTAAACCTTTTAAATGTTTTATCTACATATGAGTGAAAACCTAATCTCTAATACTCCCATCACGTGTGTTTCTGGCTTTTGTCTCAACATAACTCTCTCACATCAAGTTTCAATGCATTCCGCACAGCTTTATGCAACATAAATACCAGATAAACAAGATTAACATGACAATATTAACTAGTCTCACACTGTCCTATGCCGACACCTTACTCACCTCCAGATGCAGAATGCTTGAAAATGAAAGTAAAAATTATAGTTCCACTTTCAATCTGACTAATTCAGCTAAAGATGATGTTGTCAAGACTTACAGAACAGTGATTGTGCGTCGACGTTTTAATAATCACCTGGCTTACTGAGAATTTCTCTCTATTGTTCTTGGTATGAACACACTATTCAGAACTGGAGTCGACAAAAGGAATAACACATACTTCAGAGGTGTAACAGATCCTACAGAAATCCCCCCTTAAACACAGAAAGTACTTTTCAGAATACAACCAGTACCTTAAGAAGAACTATTGTAATCTTAAACTGTGTAACACCATTCCTTGTTTTGCCACAAGTGTTCCGACATTTTAAAACACATTTTACACTGATTAAAAAAAAAATTCCTCCCCATATCATCATATTTGGAAATACCAGTGTTGCAGTATAAATTTTTATTATGAATACTGGTGACACAAATTTTTATATATCTTATGAGCTATACTCAAATTAACTATATTTATTAATTTTTAGCCATTTGACACACAAAGTATTTGATTCTATATTTGTTTATAATTTTTGGTCAGTAGAGTATAATATGTCTATGATTGGTCCAAAGTGGTCAGAAATTGCTAAAACAAGTCCAGCCCTTCTGCTGTGTGAGCCATTTCAAACATTTAGCATGCTAAGGTGAGTGACTCTTCATCAACGCATACAGGCCATCTGCAAGTAACGTTATTGCCATGACCCTACTTTTGTATTTTGTTTGGACAGCTCAGCTTTTTTAGCTGAGTTTTTTGCTTTGTATTTGTTTTCACTCTGTAACACCAGGAATGTTTTCAGGTATACTTTCTCATAAATGGAGAACTGCAGCCGAAGAACACAGTGACAGGTGCATTGAGTGGGAGGGATGTGGATGGGAAATACAGAGTGTAAAAAGAATGGTGTTCACACAAATTTTACTTTCAGCAAATCCTCTTGAAGGTGCACACACTCTCATCCAGAAATTATCAGGATATTCAGAAGAAATTGGAAAAGCTCAACAGGAAGTTAACATTTAATGTTTTTTTTATACATTGCCATACATGTCTCATGCAGCCACAACAGAACATCTCTTGAAAATGCGTGCTTCAGAGCAACAGTAAGACATGGGAATGCACAAATAGATCTAAATGTTGTTAAAGTTGCATTTTAGTTTTTTGGAATGACTGAGAAATCCATTAAGATTGAGACATATACCTAGCCTCACTGTTTAAATATGATGTTTTCAGCTGGGTCACACTAACTACATGTTAAAGACACTCTTTTTTTTAAAGTGAAGTGAAGAAAAGAAGTTTTAACCAACACAGATGTTTAGTTTTTTGCACTTTTGGGGTAGCTAATTTTCATTAAATTTAACACGCCTTGTGAAATGATTTTTTTTATTTACAGCTTTCCTGTTTTTTCTGAATGTCTTTTCAGCTGGTTTTGTAACCCGGTCTAACTGATATCTGCAAAATACTTTATTTAAGATGCAGTGTGTGAGTGATTAGTTGAGAAAAACACCGATTTATTGTGCCATGTACAGCCCATTAACTTTTCTTCCATTCTGAGCTGGCAACAATTGGTATTCCAGAAAGTACAGGCACCTCTGTGTATGTGGGTTAGGCGGTGAATGTTGTATTTGAGGGATCGGTGTGGTGCATGTTAAACTCCCAACACATTGTTTATCATGTCTGCCAGAGCATAAAATCTGACTGTGTATTTATGCCACGATGTTATGTGTATAATATGCTCATAATTGAAGATTGATTAATTGGAGGTTTGCGGTTTAATTGGGAAACAAATTAATTGCAGACTAATTGTGGTTGCTTGTAAAAAAACCCAAAAAAACTATTTTTCTTTATTTTTTTTTTATTATTATTGTTCTTAGTTTGGATGAGTGGGGGGAAAAAATACACTTGCAAACCAATTATCATGTAACCTCTCATTTCATAAATAATGCATGGTGTTATTTATAAATGATCTTTAATAATAACGACGACAAAGTGAGGCTTTGAGTTTGTTCCTGCATGGCAATGAAGTTTAAGATGATGCTAAGTGATGGCGCCGCATGCACAACAAGTGCTATTGCAGGGAGATTTTCGGCAGATTGGTTCCCCGTCCTTCGGGGCTCTCTTGCAATCTATGGAGCAATTCACAACAGGATTAATCATTGCTTCACAAACATCCATTTAATCTCATCATACACAATGATGCCTGCCTTGACTGTGGAATTCTTCCGATAGCTACACAGTCAGATGACACTTCTGTTTTATTGCGGCTCAGAAATGTAATACTTGATTTAAATGTGTTAGTATTTCAGTGAATTTCATATAAGCTCTAAACACAGTACAGTTGAATAGTAGGAAGGTTACAGTTTGTCTCCAGGATGTCAAATGCAAACAATGCAAACCATTTGAGTCACTACAGGGTCAATCTGCGGCTTGCTGAGGCTTTCTTGGACCATAAGGAATTTATAAGTTCAATTCAGTTTATCCCCAGCCAGCATGCATGAGTGGGTCCCACATGGGTTTGTTGTGGGCAACATGGGTACTAAGTGAGCATGGGTTTTATCTGGGTAACTGGACGGGACCCATTTGGTTAACCTAAAATGGGACCCATATGGGCTGGCCATTTGGGCTAAATATATGGGTCCTATTCAGCAATAATGTGGGCTAACTGGGAATGGGACAGAAATGGGCAACACTGTGTGGGGCCAATGTGGTTTCAGTATCATGGGCCCAACATAAGAAGCTCATGTGGGCTGACCACATTGAACCCACATGACATAAGCATAGGCTGACCGTACATGGGTTGGACCCATAAATAAAAGAAAAAAAAAATCTTAACGTTTCTATTAATGATTAATGTTATATCTTTTAATCTGGTTGCAATGATCTTTTTAACCTTTTTGTTCACTTTTGCTCTATATTCAAGGGCCGGTGTCCTGCAACTTTTAGATGTGCCTCTGCTGCACCACACCTGAAAAGAACAATTAGGTCATTAGCAAGGCTCTGGAGAACTGATCTACACAAGGAGGAGGTAATTAAGCCATTTCATTCCAGTGTTTTGTACCTGTGGCACATCTAAAAACTGCAGGACAGCGGCCCTGGAGGACTGGAGTTTGACACCTGTGCTCTTGGCACCGTTGCCAATAAAGGTTGGTGAATTGAAGTAGGCATTTTACACATCCACTGAAGAAAATTGTTCCAGAGCACATTTGAATAAGGAGGGCGACGACATATATATATTTTTTGATTGAGCACGTTTTTGAGTGTTACATCGGTTTTACATTTGTTAAACCAATGTAGCAGTCTCAAAATTAATCGTGTGTTTCTTGGAAAACGTATAATGGTTAACTGCGGAAGGATATGCGGTTTCACACTCCAACGTATTCTCTTCATCAGTCCGTTGGCGCGGAGGCTGCAGGTTGGCTGTCCTACGAAAGAATCTGTAAGTACATTTCTTCTGTCTGTTTTACCTGTATTGTATCAAATTTTAGGGAGAGATTTTAAATCGCCAGTTAAAAAAATAGTTCGGATCACCGGAGTACCGCAAAAGAGACTTTTCTTTTCTTTTGGGTGATAATTTTTCTGATACTGTTAAAACACACACACAATAAGTCATCTGCCATCATTAAGGTAAGAATATTTTGATGCAGAGCAATTTCAAACACTGCACTGTTCTGGGCCAAACAATTTTCAAATACTGTGGCGCCATTCTATTTGGTGAGCTACCAGCGGCTCATTTGAGCGCCAACGCGGCAGAATAAATTTGGTTCACTAATGAATCTAAGTTGCTAGCAGAGGTTGTTTCAAAGTGTCTTGACACGATAAAACCACTTGCATGATTTAAAGAGTAACTATTGTGCCTTCACTCTATGTACATGGGCTTTTAATAATCTTTCTCACAGTCAATTAAACCAGGATGCATGGGTGGGTCTCATGCATGCTGGCTGGCTTCGCTAGGACCCACCCATGCAAGGGTGCAGTTTTTTTTTAAAAATTTTTATGAAACTGCATTGAATCGGTTTGTTGTGGGCTACGGGTGAATGGGCATGGGTTTTATCTGGGCTAACTGCATGAGCCCCTTATGGTTAACCTAAAATGGAACCCATATTATTAGCCCATTTGGGCTAAATGTTTGGCCCCTATTCAGCATTAATGTGGAGTAACTGGGAATGGGACAGAAATGGGAAACACTATATGGTGCACATGTGGTTTCAGTATATTTGGCCTAAAAGCTTTTTTGTAAATGGCATGAAGGCATAGTAGTTCATATTTGTAAATCATTATTTTTATTGTGTAAGTGACACTTTAAATTGTTTTGTTCTGTCAGAGTTTGTTTCAATTTGCACAGTTTTGTGTTGGTCTTCTATAGAGAAGTCTTCAGTGGAAAGCCTGAATCAAAGATTGAAAAATGAAGAATTTCTTTTTGATGTTTTTGCAATATTTTGCTAGCACCTATGTGAAATGTACTTATATTTAAGTGTAGCTCTTGTTCTTTAGTACATGCAATATTTTAGGAGTGATTTATTAGTAATATTAGTGATTTTGTAAACTACTATTAAGATTAATACTACCATCTTGGTCCTGTCACAGTACCATATAAATGAGGATAATTGCATTAGTGAATCTGTTCAGTGTTTTAAGGCTACAGTGATTATATATATTTTATTTTTTTGAAAAGCCCAAATGTTATAGTAACTGCATTAATAAAATATATTTCTTTGCAGACTTCAAGAGCATCAAACTGTGAAGATCACCTTTTAACAACTTGAAAATGTGGATTAATACATTGTGATTTTAATAAGGTTTTGGGAATTGTTTTGTTGCAATTTTATCAGGCAAGCTTTATGTACAAATGACTACTTCTGCCAAAACTGACAGTAAATATAAGACTCTATAATAACATTACACTTTGGAAATTCCTTAATCATGGCCAACATAGACCACAAGTCCATTTGAGCTTCTGAAGAGTGGTACCCCATGAATGTTAACCTTTAGAGTTAATGTATGAACTGAAAGATGAGTCATTTAACAACGATTAAGTTATTGCTTTAGCCAAGATCGAATCGATAATTCCTTAAATAATACTAAGGTAATTATAAATAAGCTTAACAGTAATTTTGTCATTGTGCTTTCAAATTTGGCTGGAGAAATTAAGCAATCTGTAGAAAAAAGCAATTTTAAGTACATTCATAGTTACATGACCACTAACTGAGTTAATATGAACTTCCAGCATGTCCTTCAGCGTCGTGGAATTCAGTGAAGAGTCAACAGAGGGAAGTTAGTTGGTGGATATTATCCCATCATGTTGGTTTACAGATGAAAACAAGGCTCAGTGCTTCTGGCCAGCAGGCCTTGGCATAAATGTCACTAAAGCAGTAAAGCAACAACTACAGCCAGATGGTTCATGGAAGATATGCTGTGTGTGTCCTTGGAAATGCAGGTGACAAACATTTACTTGTATGAAAATTTTGAAAACGTCAGCTTTAGATTTACAAATGTGTTAATACTTTAAAAAAAATTATTTTCGAAAGACTCCTATGGAGAAGCACGACAAAAGCTTGCAAGGGCAGAAGCAACATCAGATCTTCAAACAGATGATATCCCAGAAAAGCGACGCAGAAGGTAGTGTGGAACAGGGACTTATGTAACACACAACTAAATCTTCTGTCTTCCTAGTTGTCATTTGAGCTGCTCTCAATTCCTTTACGTATTTGGTTCTCCTTGCTTTACCTTTTTCCTCCTTATCCTTCAGGGCTTAAAGGAACAACATATTTGTAAGAATGGAAAACTACTCAGGAAAAAATGCTAATACTTGTGAGCTTTACTGTAGATTTTGCCACAGTCCTACTTTAAATTAATTCAATTAATTACTGTTTTTTTTACTTTCCTCCATATTGGTTTTCATAGGTTCAGCTGTAACTTTTTCTTATCCTTCGGATCTTGTTTAGATCTTGTTTCTGTATCTCTCTCACAATGAACTTGAAATAAAATCCTAAAATAGTTAAATTGCTCACTAGATCTCAGCCTTTTTTTACAAACTTTTACCACTTGTTAAATTCTGCTGTATTATTTCAGATCCTCCAAAAAATGGGGAACATTTTCATCAAGTGACGACAGTGTGTACTCGAAAAATGAAGTTCCACCTTCTCCTCCCTTGGAACTTAGCACAATTGGATCTGCCTCAAAAGAATGTAGTCTCGGTGTGCACAGAAAGAGAAGCTCCATTGCAACCTCTGCTCTGGAAAGCCCCAGCACAACACAAACTCCAAATCTGAGAAGCCCCACTGCAAGTCTTTCTACAAGTCCTGGGACTTCTTTGAGCAGGAGCAGCTCCAGCTTGGGAGAGGCCATGTTTACACGACTGGTTACGCTTCTTGAGGAGGTCAGAGAAACACAGAAACAACACGGACAGTTGCTGAATACCTTGCTGAGACAGAAATCTGCTTCACCACTGGTTGAACCACCTGAAGGAGCTGTTTTTCCAATGTCTACAATCAATGATGTCCTGGGCATGAATGAGAAGCTGGGTGACTCAGACTTCATGTCTGGAGTTGTATTAATTTAAAATAAGAATCTAATGTGTGTTCATAATAATAAAGACTCATGAGTGCTTTTATTTTGGCAGATTTCTGCAGGCATTTTTGCCCCATGGAGGGGGAGAGGCAAATCTCATGAATGCTAAACTGTACTAAAGTAAGACACTAATACAATTTCTACTTTTGCTTGTTATTTTAGGGGCACTTAAAAGAATTGGATCCATGCATGGAATAACGCAAAAAGATACGGAAAAGCTCAAAGTGGTTTACTGGAGCCCAGGACAGAGGCGGAAATAGGAGAGTTAGAGCAACTAAGGGACTGCCAGTTCTAACTCAGGTGGGGAGGTCTTCCAAAATGAACAGTTTCAATAATATGAGAGCTTTTAAGTCTAAGCATCCAGGCGGCATGTACGTTATTCTCAAATTTTATACAAAAAGGTACTGTGAAAGATTTATGTGTGTAAGATTTATGTGTGTGCGCTTGTGTGTATGTTTGTGCCAGTAAGCATGTTTGTTTTCAAAAATGTCATGTGGACAATTTGGTATTTTTAGTTTTTTTTGTTGATCAGTACATTTTTTGTTGTGGCATCATTTGCTTTTTTTTAAGGAAGTTCTAATAATTGCTTAGGTATAAAAAAAACTCTGATTACCAAATAAAAAGCCTTGACCAAAAGAAATGTTTCATCTATTGTTTTTTTGTTTGTTTTTTTAATAAATCTTGTGCTAAAGCATTTGAGGACTTTGGTTTGTTTAAGATTGCATGTCTATGAATGTAATTCACTTCAAGGTTAGGTGAGAACAACCCCATTGTTCCTACAGGATTAAGGCATCTGGCTCCCACTGAAAACCCAGTCAGGGCCTGTAAACCCACATGGGCTAAAGCAGGGGTGGGCAATCCTGGTCCAGGAGGGCCAGTGTCCTGCAACTCTGAGATGTCTCCCTGGTCCAACACAGTTGAATCCAATAGCTGAATACCTCCTAAGTGCAGTCAGGTTCTCCGGAGTCCTGCTAAATGACCTAATTATTTGACTCAGGTGTGCTGAAGTAGAGACATCTAAAAGTTGCAGGAGACCGGCCCTTGAGGCCTGGAGTTGCCCACTGCTGGGCTAAAGCATATGGGCCCATCATGGAAAATGTGGAAATATTTGTTACCCATGCTAGCCCAGTTGAAGTTCTATTAAGGCCCAGTAAACATTCCTGAAAGCACATATTTGGGCCATACATAGGCTCTGGGGTGCCCAAAGTCAGTCCTCGAGGGCCGGCATCCTGCACATTTTAGTTATCTCCCTGGTAGTACCAACAGCCTTTTCAGCATGTCAGTATTCTTCTTAGGCCTTCTAAAGAGCCATCATTTTATCCAAGTGCGTTAAACCAGGGAGAGAACTAAAACATGCAGGATGCCGGCCCTCCAGGACCGACTTTGGACACCCCTAAGTAAGTCAACCATCTGGGCCCCACTGAAAACCCAGTTAAAGCCCATTAAAATCTGTGGGGAAACCCACAAAGGGCCACCATGGAGACCTCTAGCAAACCCACTTGTTACCCATATTCTAGCTCAGTTCAGACCCAATTGGGACCCTGGTAAATATTCCTGTAAGCACCCTAGTGGGCCACAGATGGGCCTCAAGTAAGTTAACCATGTGGGCCCCACTCAAAACCCAGTCAGAGCCCATTAAAATGTACTTGGGCAAACCCATGTAGGGCCACCATGGACAAACCCTTTTGGGACCCATGTTGCCTGCCCTCTTTTATTCCATATGGGGCCCACCTAAGTATGCTGGCTGGGGATCTATGTTTCAAAATAATTTATCTTAGTGCACTTTGCAAGACAAACAGATTTAATTTATTTTCAGAGATTTATAGCCAAATGAGTCCAGTTGTATAGATCACATTTCAAACTCAAGGCCCATGGTCCAAATCTGGCCCGCCGTAGCTTTTTATGTGGCCCAAATTCTCCAAATTACATCAATAAGTCTCCCGGATTTTTCACAAATGCACAAAATTCACACAAAATCAACACATCTCCACATTTTCTCTGATTTGTACTGCAGATTTTTCTCAAAATTGGTAAAAAAAAAAAGTGGGTTTCAGTGGCTACTGGATGTAGTTTCGCTGGATGTCAAGTTACAGTCAGTGATTTATATGGCGAGTAATAAAAAGCCACATTTAATGTCATACATTAGCGCAAATATCGTAAAACTTTCTTACAGATAGTTCTAAATTAGCATCACAAAATCTGTGATTTTGATTGCAAACAACTGCAAAGAGAATCACAAAATCCTGGATGGATCAACGTCCAGGATCAACGTGAAAAGATGATTGCTATTTAATTTTAAGAAACACTTATTGAATGCTGAAACAAACAGCTATTTATTAATATTTTAACTGTTTAATGGTTTTATTAATACATTCTGGCACAACTGGCCCTTTAAGAACATTGAGATTTTTGATAGGGCCAAAAATGAAAATAAGTTTGACACCCCTGGAATAGATTCAAATACAGACGTTCCAGTTTGGTCCTAGCTATCATGCAATTCAGTCAAGAAAGGGGAGATGGAAATTAATTAATCAATTTTGTAAATAATTGCAAAAACAAAAACAATAGGAACCTTACTTAGTGACGTTGCCAAGGAAGTAGGATTGATGGCAAACGAAACCTCCAGCCTTGGCTAGAAGCCTCTAAAAGCTTGTGGGATGTTATGGTCTGATAAAATCCAAGTTATGTTTTTGGTCCACAATACTAAAAGCTGTGTTTGGCACAGAAACAGCAGTGTGAATCAAGCAAAGAACCCACAGTGATGCATTATGGGAGCAGAATAACCTGGATGACAACCTTGTGGGGTTGCTTTACTTCAAATGGAGTTAGGTTTTTTTTTTTTGTCAAGGTGAAGAAAATGATGCACAGTTTCAAATTCTAGACATTTTAACCTTCCTAATAGAATGTGGATTTAAAATATATATACATATATATATTTTAGCAGTAAAGGGAGTTTAATCATACATTGATCTAAATCAATAAAATTTTGGCTTCTACTAAAAAACAACTGAAGCTTTAGGAATAGCAGAGCCAAGATTTCACAACTGAATCTGACAGAAAATCTATGGGATCCACTACAGAGGGCTGTGGAAAGAGATGTCCTTGCAATCTGGGAGATTTGGTGGGAACTTGGCATGCTGGCCAACATCTAACAAATAAAACTAAAATGCTGTTTTTGAACCAAAAGGAGCTACAACAGAGGATTCAATGAGGAAAAGGTTTGAGGCTGGAGTCTAGTCCAGGTCGGTACCAAAATGCTGTTCGTTGACTTCATCGGATGTCCAATCGAGGGATCCAGATCATGGCACCAAACTGTTGTGGAAAAAAAACTTTTTCCAAGCACTGTTCAGGTAAAATCACTCAATCAGGTTTATTCATGAATTGTGCACAACTCAGAGAGCTCAAGGACAATCAATAATGAAGCAGGTCTGGATGAAAAGCTCTGCCAGGCAGAGACTACACGTAAGTTTTATACAAAGATAAAGGATTCAAAGCATGGGAAACAGTATGGTTCCCATGCAGCTGTGGGAAACAACTTCCAACCTTGTACATGTAACCCAAATAGCATTATCATGGTGGGACCATACAAGAACTTAGAATAAACAAATAACAATACAACTAGCAGATGTGACCTTATTGTAATTTTTCCACCACATTTACATTGAAGTGAAAGAACCTGTAAATGTTTTCCTACACATTTTGATGGAATGTGTCAACCTTTTTCAATCAACGCGTTGCATTGAAAGATTCCTGAAAAAAGTCAAAATTCCTTGTGGCTATAGTCATCAAGGCCGGCTGTTTCTATTTATGTTTTCATTTTTTGGAACCATGCTGGATCTAAAGCCAATATTTTTTTTCCCACTATGGACTTCACTGCTGCATCAGAAATATCCCACTCTAGTAATTCACAAAACACAGCTTGTGAATTCAGATTATACACTGTTGTAATCGAACAAGTGATTTGTTATGCGTTTTAGTTTCAAGTGCTTTGTTTGCAGTGACATCATGACCACAAACACTCGATAGTTATGGGTGTTTTTTTACTCTGTTTGACTCGTAAATGCAATAATATTGTGCAATTCAGTGCTATATGTATGCACAATACTGTTAGCTGGAGCCTGTCAATCAGAGCAACGCTTACTACTGGTAATTGCCATAGCAATCAGAATGACATGCTCGGCAGAGTTAGGTGATTATGCCTTCTACATGAAATTGTACGTGTAATGACGTACGTTCATGTGAATGAGCTTGACCTCGGCTCCGAGGAATGAAAATGAAATGGACTGACCTGCGTGGAACAGAACTGCACTAAAATACAGCTGTGTGCGTGTGAGGAGGGAGGATGAAAGAGAGCATTCCCATCGAGCCCAGCCGTCGAGCGAAGTCGGAAGCGCCACACGTGATCCACATTCACGGCTCACGGGAGCTAAATTCAAAGGCCTATTAAGTACGGCGGGGCTTCGAGTCACAACCTTGACCTTTTCGATATTTGTAATGAGATGAGCGCAAACAAAAAGAAAAGGGTTTTAAAGAAAAAAATTGTCATCCATCACTGATGTAAAACGCTTTGATGCTTAGACAAATGTGGATTCCTTTAACGGAGAAAAGACATGGAGACTATTCTGAGTATGTTTTAACTAATCCATATGTGCAAGTGTGAGAAAAAAAGAACTGTGAAAAAAACCCCAGGATCTTAAATATGGATGAGAGGACTTATAAAAACAGCATCCCAACAGAACGATACTGTTTCACAATGGAACATGGTGTTTAGGGTGTTAGGTTCACAAAGCGGGCAATCGTGACTGAAATCCAATTTTTTTTGCCCATGTTCACATCCCAAAGAATCTGAATTGTGCCACTTTCATATGTGGTACTAAATCTGAAAACTTTTACAATAGTGTTCAAAGCATCTGCAGTCTCAACATGTTGCATTTTATCCAAATTTTACGTCACTGATGTGAAGTGTGCATCATATTTCTACCCCACAAGAAACCAGACATGGTTAACCTGGGTGTAAACAATGGCGGAAAATTATAATTATAAAATCTTAAAAGACATCTGTGTTACTGACGCGCATCAATCCCACCACTTCTAGTACGACTACACCTCTAAAGTGACTCCTATACAGAAGATGCAGTGAGCGCTCCCCAAAAGCCCATCGCCATTAGTTGTTTTATTGTTATTAGCTTCCTTTGCATTAAGACTTTGTGACCATACTGTTGGTTTCAAATAACTTTAAAATGTATCCATTATTTGCAGTTACTTCCGAAACAGTGCACTGCTGTGTGAAGTCTATGTTTTACTTCTGCATATGTAGGTAGCTTTGGGGTTCACACAGAAATCACATTGTCGTCTTATTTAACTGATAATATGAACAACCACAAACACACAAAGATATTTCTGCAAAAAAAACTGGAAGTGAGCATCAAGACTTTCTACATGGCAAAAACTCAAAATTTGACCATGCATTTCTGTCCTAGATTCTAGTGTCGATGTTATAGAACATTTGAAACAAGACAAGGCTAACTCATAAGTAACTTTTCAGCAGGATGCAGGAGTTTGTTTTAAGTAAACAATTCCTTAATATTAATAAAAAGTATTAGTTTTACTGGCAGATTATTTCACTTAGAACAAGACATTTTTTTATATTTTAAGTGAAATAATCTGACAGTGGAGCAAGCATTTTTTAATTAAGGAATTAATATTCCCCCCAGGGGGCGCGCCCCACACTTTGGGAACCACTGAGCAACTACTTTCAGATTTTTTTTATCATGCCGGTACACAACTGCCTTCTATTTAACGATTAAGAACGTAGACATGACGATGCCAGCTTGTAAATTAGACTTTCTATGTAACACTGCTCTCCTTTGCAGTCTGAGTTCATATAGCTACATGAAATAAGGCTGCAGTCTTAACCAGGAGGTGTGTAAGTAAGCACAGCTTTGACACACCACTTAGTCAATACGGGACAAGCTTGTTGCTTTCTGCGGTACAGGAATACAATTTAACACATCACTTGGCCCAAACACATAATGCGGCGTTAATGAGTCATGCTGATTTTATGTATTTCCATGAGGCCCTGTCTAAATATACTAGAGATGAACCAGCACACTTTACAAACACATTCCAAACATGTTGCTAGTGTTCTTTACTGTCCTAGCATTAGAAGGTTAACTGTGGTATTTGCTGGAAATGTACACCTTTAAATTTTTTCGGAAGTCCTGGAACATCTAGGAGAAACAGGTTGGTTGACTTCTTGCTAAGATGAGTGACTAAATAAGACGGCACCAATGTATTTAAATTGCAAAAGCAAGTGGCAACATATCAAAAATATGAGCTCAACGTAGTAAAAAGGGTGGAATGGAAACACTGTTCCAACCGTACCCTAAAACATGTGCAACACTAACAAGCAGATACACATAATATATTTTTTGCAAAATGGAATTACGAAAAGCATTCCAGGTTGAAATACCATGGAAAAAATAAATCACAAAATACTAACAAGAAAGGTTCAATATCATATCCTCCGTTTTGGGGAGTTGCAGGGTTACAGACATATTGCTTTTGAAGCTGCTTAGTACGGTGGCCGACAGGTGCAAATGCGCAGCAAAAGAGAAAACATGCAAACAAAAAAAAGACACGCGCACAAATTAAATGCGGCAAACAAAAAAGAGAGACACAAACACCCCCGAATGAAATGCAGCAAATAAAAAAGAAAACGCAAACAAAAAAGACAGACGCAAACACCCCCGAATGAAATGCAGCAAACAAAAAAGAAAACACCCCCGAATGAAATGCAGCAAACAAAAAGA